>BOPP01000004.1:15922531-15946227 GCA_017312745.1 Gryllus bimaculatus | reverse complement strand
TTTTTTTTTTGAAATTCGAAAGTTACCACCCCCACTCCACAGGAATGGGTGGCGCTCACTTTTATTATTAGACAGTTTTTTTTAATATTGAACTGTTGTTTCAACCCAAGTGTAATTTCTCTTGTATTTTATCTCAAATATTCCAGGAGCTAGTGAATTTTTTGTTAATAGTATGCTATTATTCATTTCAATTGGAATCATCTCGCTGATTTGAATTTTCGATTAATTTTATGTACCGAGAGAAAATAAGAACATTCATTGGGTTATTAATGATATGAACGTTATTTCCCAAAAGCTGCAGAAAAATCTAGTATTCCGTAAAACAAAACCTCAAGAGAGAAGATTTATTGTTTTTGTATTCATTTCGTTCACAGTGGTTTAATTATTTGACCTTAAAGCTTTTTGTATTTAATTTAAATGAATGTTTTTATTATTTTATATAATTTCAAGGTTTTTCGTGTTCATTTGTTTATTAATACTGATTGATTATGTTATATTAATAGCGATACGAGTGGGATAAGTAAATAATCTATTTTTATTCATTAGTGTATCATTTTTCTCGTATGTGTTTCTATCAACTATTTATACACCATTAAGAACTTTTCTTATGGTATATATATACTTTTTTAGATCATCTTTCATAGTCCTAAAGAATAAGCTTTTCTTGACAGATATGCTATATAACAACAAGTAAATGTACTACTATTAACTAAATGTAACTACTACTCTTGCTAATTTCTTTAAATTATAAAATAAAAATGAAAATATGCATTAGAATTAATTTGAAAAATCTTATTTTTCTTTAGAGCTGTAATATTGAGAATTGTTGTTTGGTTTTTCAGAAGAAAAGTCAGTAAAGAAGAAGACACTTGAGAAACTAGCGGCGAAACTAGCGGCGTAGAAACTGAGGCGTTTTTGCGGAAGGAGCACGTCGATGGGAGCCTCGATTAGGTCTCCCGAGCGACAGCGCTTCGTGCGGCAAGAAGCCGCAACGCACCTATCCACAGGTCCCCAGGGCCATCTAGCGGGAAGCTGTCGCACTACATGCTGGGCCCAAGCACTACCCGACACTTCCCAGCGCCCCGCCACGCATCGTCTCGCACATCGTTCCAAACGTCTCCGTCCTGCGTCGTGCAATTTAACTTCCACGTATTGAAGAGTACTGAACATGTACAGAAGCGCAAAGTGTTCGGTAATTTAACTCATAGACAGTACAAATTTCTTGTTAATTAAATCTGTAACGGAAAACTATGAACCACTTAAACATCAATAATATATATTAGTACCACTATCAGCCATTTTGGACCACTCATAATACTGGAAGTAAATATCTACTGTCGACATGCGTAACGTAGGTCACATGTTTCCTCACAGAAAAGATATTTACGAACTGATGACATACTCTTTACAAGCAAATTAAAAGCGGTATATTCATCAACGTAATATATTAGTGATCGTTTTAGTTATTGGTAAATCAAAATTCTTTATGTTTTATACACCATATGTTAATAAAATATTAAATCGAATTGTTGATTTTGATTTTTTCTCGTCTAGTTTATTTTAAGTCAATAAATATATGAATATATAAATAAGGACACATGGGCTAAACGTTTTTTAGATTTGCTTAGATTTAGATTTATTTAGTAAAAAACAGAAAAACTGTATGTGACGTATGGGGGAGAAGATCATCTGCGCACGTTTTCTTACGTTCCACAATCCCTTCCCATAATTTTAACTTTAAATTGTTGAAAGATGAGTGATAGTTTAAGATAAATAAATAAAAACAAATTTTAAAAAAAGCGCGAGATTAGCAATATTTTAAAAAAATATATATATTTTTTCCTGAGTTATAGATAACTTATTGGCGTCGGTAAACGAATTGCAAGTATGATTTTTCTGCATTGCTATCAAAATAGTACGTCGCCCTTACCTCTACTCCTGCCACTACAAGCAAAAGAAGAGTTCAACAAAACGGGCGCATAGTGAAGCTACATTTACGTCCAGAAGCAAAATAAGGGGCCATCTCAGCCAATTGAAACAAATAATGTACTTCCGGGTCAATGACCCCCATCACGATCAGGTTTTTTGTCGTTTCCCTGATCCATTGAGCAAATGCTGAGATGGCCCCTTGTTTTGCTTCTGGACGTAAATGTAGCTTCACTATGCGCGCGTTTTGTTGAACTCTCCTTTTGCTTGTAATGGTAAGAGTAGAGGTAAGGGCGAGTTCCTATTTTGTTAGCAATGCAGAAAAATCAAACCTGCAATTCGTTTACCGATGCAAATAAGTTTTCTTGAACTTGGACACGAACATGTCTTGTATTTTTCAAATATTACTAATTTTGAGCTAGTTTAAAATTAATTTTTATTTATTAGTTTATTTTAAACTTTCACTCATCTTTCAACTATAGTTAAAATGACAAATAGAAATTCTGGAACTAAAGAAAACATTTGCAGATAATCTTCTCCCCAATTCGTCACATACAGTTTTTCCTGTTTTTCGATTAAATAAATCTAAATCTAAATCTAAACTACAAACTAAGTGAGGTATAAACATTTGATAACTAGAAATTTTCTTCACAAAAGGACACCGATGCATGTTTCAGGGATTATTTCATCTTCAGTGATTTTTATAGTAACAAGGAACAAATTACTTAGAAATATTTTTTTTTAAACATCTCTGAAATTCCATGTTAGATTCACGTTACCGGAGCATTTTGTATTCCTAAACTTGCGGAAGAGTTCTAACAGTTTCTTTTTCAGTTCACATTAATCGGTTTGATCTTGAATAAAATTCACATTTCATTGAACCAATTTTTTTCTATTTGCGGTATCAATTTTTTCTTAAAGAGTGCTGTAAAACCTGGCTTGGTAAATTGTACTGATTAACTTGGTAAATTGGATTCTGCCGCTTGATCTACGTTCTAAATTATTTTCAATATTTCAGCGGGCTTCCTAAGGTTTTCTGCCAAAACCATTAAAACTATAACATTAATTAAATCTTTTATATTTGTTAGATGACAGAAAAGTGGTGGTGACACTGTAATAAAAATGCAAAACAAACGAAGAAGAAATGCAATTGCCTTCTAAATATTTATTGCAAACCTTTCAGATATTTTATACTGGTGGATCAAGGTATTTTGAAAACGCTTTAAAATGGGAAGTTTCCTCAAAATTTGAATCATTTAATTGTAAGGAAAGTGTCCTAAGATGCAGATATTTTAATCATTCGGTGTATACGTACATGACTTATATGCGTTTTCTGAAATTTTCTAATTATAATTATCATCATCAGAGAGCCAATAATAGAAAATGTTATTATAGTTATTTCACAGAATACTATAGTAAATTCAAAGTTAATTGAGTGAAGCAGTTTCTTTGTAGGGAAAGGCAAATTGTATCACTGTACATTTTGGCTATGTAGAGTGATACTCTCAATTTTTGTGAACTATCTTTAAGGAAGTTTTACCAATACAAATATACTATTTTATGTACTTATTTCTTGTTTGTACACTCTTTTGTGTCCCAACGGCACAAACGGTAACAGCAACGGTATATTCTTCAACACGCGTGACGCATGAAAGAACGAATTATAAAATGTTTATTTATCTTAAACGATTTATGTATAATTAAAAAATATATGTATCTGTGTATTTCTTATTATTTCATGTAATGAACAGAATTATCCGTTTTAATGTTCATGTTCAGTTTTATCAAATATTATTATCATAGTAAATTTATTCGTTCCTTGCCTTTTTTGAGGCCAGATTCCTTATTACCTTTTTCCGAATGACTTCGTTCTCTTCTGTAAATTAAGCTTGCATCATCAAATCGTATTTTTCAATTATTTTGAACGTAACACTTAGTTTATAATGTTCTGTCATGAAATTAAGTTTTATATCATTTTGAGGTCCGCTGTACACTAATCCAATTTCAAAATATTGTTTGGAATTTTCGCAAATGTCATAATTGTCAATTTAATGACAATTAAAATTGACATTATAATCAAAGTTGTTTTAAATAAAATAAATTTTGACACTCATACACGCACATGTATGCATACCTACATCATTCCACCATGTTAATTTCATTTGGGTTGTTATAATTTTATTGGAATTTTTCCATTTCAGACGAGTGATGTTAAATGTTATCACTAGAGCAGGGAAGTTCATGCAAATGCTTATTTTTTGTTAATCGTCATATCTTCTTGAAAGATAAAGATATATATATATATATATATATATATATATATATATATATATATATATATATATATTTCACGGCAAAATATTGAAAATAAAGTAAGAAACGTTTTGCATATAATGCATATTTTGCGTATTTAAAAGTTTTTGGCAAATAAATGAGTAATTTTCGACTTCTTGCTGAAAATAACACAAAATCATTTCCACGAAAAAATTTATTCATGAAAATCATTAACTTTTTAGTTGCTTCAAATACGTACAATGCGTTTCTGAGTACTGACGGCCACCGAAGTAATATCTCCTGACATCGGTTTCATCGATTTATCGCCAAGACTTGACACCTCACACTTTCTTTTGGCATTCTTAGATTGACTTTGCATGGTAAGACAACCTCTTTCCCAAAACTTCCCAGACAAGAAGCATCTCTCACCCTCCCTCTTGCTTACTTTCTGTTTCTCTAGCTGGAAAAACGTTGTAATGTAGTTGTAAAATACGATTAGTGACCGAATGCTGCAGATCGTATCAATTTATGAGCATATTTCAACATATTTGTAGCATATTTCAGGACTAAAAAGTTCAATTAACTTTCCAACTCTAACTTTGAATGAGGAAAAATCAATATATTTAAATACAATTTTGACCACTGTTTATGCATATTATTACATATGTAATATTACATTGTTTTTAAAAAAATCTTGAATTATTCCTCAAGTTCCGAACTTTTCTCTTCTCTTTAGAAGATGTATATTTGATAATTAATTATTGTTAACATAACTCCTTTATATAATCTGGTAGACGTAACATAGAATTACATTCACCTCTTTTCGTAATGCATTGGTGGAATAAATACATGGTGGATACCGGAATACCACACTTTACCACGTAAACACGCAGAGCAAAGAATTTTAACATGTCATTAAAAATCAAAAAAAAACAGACGTAGGCCATGATATCTTGCATTTCCCTTTCTGATGAATACTTACATTAACGAAATGAGTTTTCAGCTCTTTGTTGTTTTAAATTCAAATCCACATTGAAAAAAAATAATGTGAAAAGCAGGTTTTTCCCCTCTTCATAATAGGATTTAACATTATTAGTGTTGATGTCCTTGGAAACCGGGTACGTATCAATCTGCTATAATACTGTGGAGAGGTGGTTGCGCTATCTGGTGGAGGGCGCGAGTACTTGGTGTGTATGATCTCCCGCGAAGTTCAATCCGCGTCCGCGAACATCGCTCGCAGACTCCTCAGAGAATATTCAGTGCGCAACCATCTCATTATCACAAAGCAAAACTCATGAATATTTCAAAACAGAAGTATCAATAATTTTCCGATTTGTATTTTAATTATAAGAATCTGTTTATAGGAATTTAGAAACCAGTTTTAAGATATTGCTTATATTTTTATTAATATATTAATCAACATTACTGTATTTCACATTTTCGACTTTGTAATCTAACCAAATTTTCGATTACGTTAGACAAATGCTAAATTACATTAGACAAATTAGTTTTTTTCTCCATCTTATACGGAAATAATTATCGGCGAGAAGGACTAGGAGCCGAAACGCGTAATCATCAGATCGAACAGTTACACAGAGCTTGTAATAACATGAATAGTGAATGATGATTTTAATATCTCACATGCATTACCTAATCTTAACACGGCATAAGATCAATTACATCTCTGCGGCGTTACGGTAAAGTCTCCTGGCGTTCTTCGGAAACTTGCAAAAATATGATAAAGAAATGAGTGAGCATAAAATTTTCCATCTGAAGTTCTGCAACTGAAATGCCAAAACCTTGCAACGAAATTTTTTTAAATCGTTAGGTTGTGAAATGTTAAACATACGACAAGTTGTTAGTGGGTATTTATTCTTATGTTTCAATGAAAAATTATATCATTGCGGGTGCAGTTGGTGATCCTTATTCAAATAGTGCTACAGTACGTGTTAGATAATTTTTTTCTAAATTTATCAACTGAATTTATCCACTTTTTCATTACCAGGGCCCTGTAATGAGTGTTTCACCCGAAAATTCGCGCAGCATTGCATAACTTTCTCTCTACTACATAAGCGGGCGCGAGAAAGTAAAAAGAAAATGCAAAAGATGACAATGCAAAAGAAAATGTAACTAATAAGATACACGTAACACAATACGAGAAGTAAATGCGGAAGAAAAGATGAGAAACGAGATAACCTGCATAGAGAAAAATGGCTAACTTTCCTGTGAAGACGAAACTGGTAAAAAAGTATTTACAATTACATTTATTAATTTAAATAATTTAATTACAATGCAACATTTTTCTCAGTGAATATACTAAATTGTAAGAAAACTATTGTCATCACAAAACACGTGCCAGTTTTTAATAGCGTTTAATGGAATATTGTAAAGAAGGATACTCCAGTTTAGAAACGAATTTTTATAACATGGTGTGTTCATTGATCTCAACGTTGAGAGGTGGCGCTCGCAAATGTTACGCCATGAATCGTTCACGATTACTGAAATGGCGCGTTGAATGACACGGGACGTTTTCTATAACGTTTATTCGTAAAAACGTACAATATATATTGAAATAATATAATGAAATTTTATTATTGTTAATCACTGAAAATGTAATTTTTTCTCTCCGTAAAGAAGGCGAGAAATGTCATACACCATGAAATGTTATGTTAGTACAACTCAGCGCGGCGACAAAATCGCAGAAATAGCGAAGAAATCGGGTCTATGTGAGGGATTCTGGAACTTCCCATCCTGCAACACTCTGCGGACTTTTCTAAAATCACTACAGTACTCACGGTGATACGAGTCTTGTTTCCTTAATGTGGAACGCTGCCTCTTTCCCGAACGATTTGCTACAAGAACACCATTGCGCGTGCGCGATATAAAACTGTGATGTTCCTTTCAAGTTATATTTTCGCAACCATAAATGTGCAGCCTTTTATATCCGAGATTCCTGATGAGAATGGATGCCCGAACCTTGCAGTAGCCAACTAAGGAGGCTACCATCAGTGCTCAGTAAAAACCATGTAGGCGTTAGTAATGCCGTCTGGCGATCGAAGGGCCCGCTTGCGGGGCATTGCGGGAGCACGTCTCGAGGCCACTGTGGGTCGCAGCAACGGATGACATGAAATAACCCATGGGTTTTGTGTGGTCTGTAAACATGAACTTTCTTTCTGCAAAAATTCCCTTATAACGAATGAGCAAATTCAATTGAAAAGCAAATGTAATGAATTTTAGCGCCACTTGTTCTGCCAATGTCCTATAACTGCTCAGAAACTACCGACCTACCGAACTAATATCACCTTGTCGACTTCTGCCATCCCACGGATGTTAGTTCCAGATACCCAGAGTCGGCAGTATCTCGAAGCCGTCGTCGGAGATGGACACGGGATGAATTGAAGGAGGTAATGTGGTGATTTTATTATGCAAAAGCAAAAACTTGGAGCTCGGAAATAGACGTTTTCAAGATATGGAGAGAACACGGAAACCAGATATGAGTTCTATCCTAGATTCAAAGAAGCTTGCCAGCAACGACGATACTTACTCAGGAGTGAAAATTTCACTGCAGAACACCTTGCTGACATTCAGGGAAATGCGGAGTATGTTCTTCGAACTACCCTCATGACGAACATGTAGAACTAGAAAACGATGGCCCTGTTGAAAGTTTATCTCTTTCCAATGAAACATCCGTCAGGGCTGAAAATTCATCTGACAACGAATCAAACGATGAGGACATGATGCGAAATCTTCGTGAGATAGAAAGAGGTCGTCAACTTCCATTTGAATATCGTGCACCGTTGAACAAAATATACAAAAATGCTAAGATAATAGAGTGATACAGACAGCAAACTCTATTTTAAATGAGGTGGAACAGACCCCAGACAGAGATCTAGATATTACCGAAATCAATCACATCGTGTCTGCAACTGCATCTCTGGTATCTCAGATATTTTGGGTCCAGCCGAAAACACCGACGCAAGAGCCAATTAGAGTAAACAGTCCCGTATCCCCATGGACGAAAAGGAATTATGAAACAGATATCCGGCCCTCGGCGTGAAATATCACTCTTAGCAGAGGCATCATCTAAATCCACGTACACCTCTTAAGTTCAACGAACAATATTCCATGTTGAATAAAAATTCCAAATTGAAAATGATACAACAAGACCAATGGAATCTGAGAAGCTAAAAGAGAAAATCCGAGCATGGACTCAACGCATTATACGTTACAAACGTAGCATACATTTCTGTGCGCAGAATCGGTTGTTTAAAACACACAAGAAGAAAATATATTGCAATCTGACTCAAAAACCGCATGGCAATGCTCATACTCTTTCAAAAAATGACGTCGAAGCGTTTTGGGCAGAAATCTGGGAGGAAAGCAGATCATACAAAACAAGTCTCATCTTGGCTTCAATCTGAAATTGATTCTGCCGATGATCTTGTGGAAACAGTGGAACGTGTTTACGATTTCTCAAAAGAGGACCTCTTCCAAGTAAGTAAGAACATGGGAGACGAAAATCCCCAGGGATTGATAAGATCTAAAATTATTGTATTAAGAAATAAACAGTATTACATTCTCAATAACAAAGGCTGTTAATAACATTTAGAAAACCCAAAGGAACTCTCGGAATGGCTCACACGCGACAACTCGTGTTTGCTACCCAAAGCGGGAGAAAGCTCTTTGGAGAAGAACTACAAGCAAATCACTTGTCTGCCAGTAATGCACAAAGTTATAACTGTCGCCATAGCCTCAAAATGTACAGACACCTAGAGAAGAACCATCTATCTACAAATTGAACAAAAAGGATGTCGTGAAGGCTTCGTTGGCTGTAAGGAAATCTTGCTACTAAATAATCATCTTGAATTTTGTCAAGAAACAAAAATTTAAGCATGTCTTGCACTGAGTACCAGAAGACCATTGAGAATGTACCACATGATTGTATTTTGAAAACTCTGGAGATATATTTCATCCCAGACTTGAGTTTTGCAAGGCTAGTATGAAGCCGTGAAGTACTTGGTAACTAATATACAGCGGAAAGGAAGTGGTAGAAACAAGAAGTATTGAGATTAACAAAAATATTATTCGAGATTCGCTCTCCTCTCCGCTGTTTTGCATTAGTCTGATCGCTCTTTCTTGCCAGTTGTCGCACACTTACTTTGGTTCCAAACTCAATGATGATGAAATACCAGTACATTCGTTTTTCGTAGATGATCTTAAAGTATTTGCTATGTATGAACAGATTCTCTCTTAAATACTGTCTGTCGCGAATGACTTTAGCGATGACATTTGCATGAAGTTTGGTCTTAAGAAATGTGCAAAAATTTATTTGGTGATAAGTGACGTCAGAGAGCACTGAAGTACATATGCACACTGTGATTCAAGATCTTGAGCCAGGTAAAACTTACAAATATCTGGGCACTGAAGAACATGTCAAACGACACAATGAAAGAGTTCGTACAATGAAAGAGAGAGCTCGTAGGAAGTATTACAAAAAAGTGAGACTTGTCCGGCAGTCCGATCTGAATTTCAAGAATAAAATACCTGCAATTGCTAATTCAGCGGTATCTGTAGTCGAGTACAGTTTCAGACTATTGGACTAAACTGAGAAAGACATTAGAATCATGGAGGGAAAAAACAGAAAACTGCTCACAATGCATCTTGTCGCCCGCCCTCGAGCTGATATACATAGACTTTGCGTGTCACGTAATGAAGGAAAAACATGTTTCAGACAAATTGACAATCCTCGTACAATGTAATAGCCGGGAGGGGAAAGTCTGTAGTCAGTCATTAAGATTACCCACAAATAAGCCAGGTCATTAAATCTGACCGAAGAATGGAAAACACATGCATTGTTGTGTAGCAAGAAGCACTGCGAAGAAAACTATGCAAGACACGCAGAGTAACTCAGACACTGAACTTATGATGCTACTGAACATGAAATGTGACAAATTATGTTAAAGAAACTATGTTACTTTAACAAATTATGTTAAAGAAATTGTGGAGATGCAAACCACACCATGAACAGTATCTAAAAAGAATAGACATGTCCAGATCAATCATTTATGTGGCTTAAAAGGGTAAGAATGAAGCCAAAATCGGAAGCAGTTGTAATAGCTGCTCAGGATCAGGCGTTGAGAACACGACATTATGATAAAGCGGTCCTCAAAATTTTCCGCATCTGAAACGGATGCCGCAAAAATGCCGCATCTGCCAGGAACAAGTAGAAACCATTGATCATATCGTCTCAGCTAGTCCAATTCTAGCAAAGATTGAATAATTGAAAAGACACTGCAGGGTGTATAGTTACCTCCACAGGCAAATATGTACCGCCCCCTGATGATATTCTGAACATGCCCCAAGTGTAACGAACACTCACCAAAACAGGTGACGTCTGCTGGACTCTATACAATATTATACGACCGACAAATTCAAACGGATCGCACGATAGAGGCAAACAAACCGGATATTGTTAACCGGGATTTGGAGAAAAAATTGTCTATTTGTCGATGTTGCTGTGCTTTGTAATCAAAACGTCGTAACCAAAGAGGCAGAGAAACGTCTTAAATACAAGAGTTTGAAAATCATGACCAGCCGAATGGGAGACCTAACAACACAGGTCGTACCGATAGTCATCGGAATTCTGGGATTTGTTCCGCAAAATTTGTGTAAGAATTTGACTGAACGTCTATGCCATTCAAAAGACTGGAAAGTGCATGAACTTGCTTTATTTGGAACAGCCCATATTTGGCGCAAAGTATTATAGAAGCACCGACAACCCTTAGATCTGCTCCTTAGGTAGCTGGTTAGTCATGATGTAGAGGAAATTAATAATAACAATAATAATAACAATAATAATAATAATAATAATAATAATAATGTTTTTCTAGATAATTTGAAACCACGGTTTCGATTAGGTTTTACGGCAGTAAGAAATATTCCTTGCCTTTGCCACGATTCTCAAAATCTGCATTATTTTGTAATGTACATATCCTTATTTATTACAACATACCGTACTACCTACTACCATGCTACCAAATGGATAACCCATACCATTCACAAGAGCTGATTTAGCTGATTATTACCAAGATTGGGCAGGAATCAAAACAATAATTTAGAAAATCTGGCAAAATTCGTTTAATTTTTTTTCTAAAATGATATACTATTTATTTTCAGTTCCATTTTTATTATGTAGAGATACCAGTACTCTCATCTACCAACCACAATTTCGTAATCACTTTTGCTGGTTCGGCGATATCTAAAGCTTCAGCAATAAAGATGAAAACTTTACAGACGATTTGAAATTTCAAAATTAATTTATTATTGATGCTCCAAAGACTAAAAACATATGGAAGATTCAGATCATTCTGTTAACCAACGATGTAAATAAACAGCATAAACATCCGAGAACCGAAGAAAAAGATCAAAAATAAAATATTCAGTCGAGGAGAATTTGCAGTTTTCATACCAATATCAAAATCAATATCCAATTCACTAAACTGCACGAAATCATCATATTCAGATGACAATCGTCATATATATCCAGGAGCACAATCGACATTCATTCTTAATGCTAGATCCACAAATTGACAATTTCAACAAATGTAGAAAAACCTTTATATATAAGGTTTTGGGAACACGATTAATATTAAGTGCATATTTGTTTTTAAATTGAAAGCATCGGGTAAAGTGACTCATAGGTAAAAGTATATCTTTTGTCTTCTAGAGATTATCCGATTCTGAAAAAACTAAGCTGTCGACGCAAACTTATTGTAGCCTATTGCAATTCGGAATTATTAAGATTGTTGTATCTCTAACTCATCCAACTTCTTGCAATATTGAGAATTTGAGTTGAACAGGTAACCTATTCTTGGAATATGTTCCTTCTTTAACTTATTCATTTCTTTCTAGCTCTAGCTGTTAGACTCTTTCTTAAGGAAAGTGATCCTTTTTCACTTCAGTGTTACAGACGCTTATAAAAAAAAATTATTCTCTCAGTTCAGTTTACCATTTTTGTGGAATGTGTAACTTTTTCATCTCGCCAATGTAACTATCTAAAAGTACTGATTTTTTTTTATTTCAATAAATTATCTTTATGTTAATTTGTCACAAAATGTTCCAAATCAACTATTCTCTCCATTTTTTGAATGATGTTGGAGTTATACAATTATTTTCCAGTACTTACCAATTATATTACTAGTATTAAAAAAGTAATTTAGTATGCCGACCATTTAGTAACGCTTAATCAGTTTGCCATTACATCTATTTATCAAAATGGATCACGGGGAGTCCTACAAATGTACCGCCATACTTATACCTATGATACATAAGTACATGGATTAGTGACAAATTGGACTTCTTTGAACCAATATGGTGGCTGCTTAGAGACGCCGCAACGCGTGGTCATAATCGGATATTAAAAATAATTTTCTGTTATTCGACCAAAAAAAGCAGCTTTGAGCTCGTAATATAAGAGGGTATTAAAAATGGCACATTGATTTAAATTTGGCGCAGACTTTGAGACGCCATCGGTATGGCACACAACTTCTTCACACATTGGCTAATTAACGAGCAGAATTAGCGAAAAGAATTAGCTGTGTACTCTTTCCCCGATGGCATAGTTTTTTCCAACACATTCAAAAAATTATGCCGACACCTACAGGCCGCAAAAATGTGGGGTTCTATCGTTCCTCATAACACTGGCTAACTTATCGAACAGTTTTAGCTTTGAGTTTATACGTGGATTTTCTTGCTGGCTCTCAATCTATATACTCCGGATGTGCTTCACAAGCGGACTTCTAAGCCGGTAGGCTTAAAACACAAATCGGAAATAATTGCTACAAAAGGTTTTGTTGTTTTAATCGCTTTATTTGTGGCCCAATATGACTATCCTAGGTTTCCCGCTTCAGCGGTGCTGTGCGTAAGTGGTAGGGACGAAAATGTATCCCCAGATGGGGTATTTTTACGGTTTTGACGGTTCTAACACGTAAATGACCCATTATCGAAAACCTGGTTATATTGAAACTTGTAGGGCATTAAATGTCGCATTGAATGAGCCCAGACGCATATTTTTGATCACCCGTTCCCATACTTGTGCTTATCCAATTTTGACAACTTTAACATATTTATGGCAATGTTTCGTTTTAATTTTTTTCAATATCATTTCACCTAACCCATCTATCAATAAAGAGTCCATACAAAAGTGAAAGATGATATTAATTATTATAAATATGATTGTTTTAACTTCTGCGTTTCATGAGACAACAAATGCATTTTTGATCACCTGATTGTGTACAACGGCACCTTAAAGTTGGGCTATTTCTGATCATCAATGAAGACTGTTTATACTGCAGTTCTTCAATATGTGTTATTTACACTATATTAAGCATAGCATTGTACTATTCCATTGTACTAGCCTTTTACTTAGTAAATCTAGTGCAATAAAATACTAAAATTGTGGAATATATACAAAGATAATATTGAAAGATTTATTCAACTGAGATGAAGATGAAGATGAAGACAGTCAATTAGTGATAATTCTATTTCATAGTATAATCAGTATATAATCAATATACTCTCCTGCAGGAGATACTTCAGATATATTGCGAAGGTCACATAATCACTCCTAGATAGCGCGAACTGTCGCCCGGAACCCCGGAAGTGCTGCCTGGCGAGTGGTCTCACCGGTCCCACCGGTTGCATGCGGCATAAGAGACAGGAGAGGCGCTGTGCATGTGCAACGTGCACGTATATGATGCACCTACGACACCGGGACAGGCCATGGAAAATGGAAAGAAAATGCATGGTAAGGGGTAGTGTCTATCATGCCACAAGAGACAAGAGTAAGTGCCCATCACAAGTGGAATTCAAACACGCAAGTTTTCTGTCCAAGTCATTTTCAACCAATGCAGATGTTTGTAACAATAACTCTCTACATAATAATGTTATTCATCAAGTGTCAATAGCTCACTAGAAAAATGCACTTACAATGAATGTACATTATTTGACAAAACATTTCGAGATAACATTAAACGATTAAAATTGATACACTTGTTTAAGTCCACGTAAAACATTTTCTGCTGCATAACAGTTTCTACACAATTAGATTCTATAGTGAGCATCAAAAAAGAAAACAATATTGAGTTCAATAATTATATTTAATGTATTTATTACCATTTGTACTGCTTAAGTGAAAATTACTAAAATGCCTTTTATCAAATATTGCCCTTTTGAGTCAATGAGCCCACCCATCTCGATCAGGGTTTTCTTCCAGTTTCCCTGATCTTTCGAGCAAATGCTGAAATGGTCCTTTTCTGCTTCTGTACATCAACGTAGCTTTTCTATGCGTGCACGTATTTTAGACTCAATGTAGAGTATAGTTATTCAAACAGTCGTTCTTTACGGAGGGATTCAGGAGGAAGGGCAAATATTTTAGGAGGCGGTGGCATAGACGAATTGCAATAAAAACTTCCTAAAACATGTTCAATCCTCAATCAGAACAGAGATACAGATGGTGATTTTCAACCTAGTGCAGTTTTCGTTTTGTGTTGTACACCGGTTGCGATGGGCGTATTTAACGATTATCAACAGTAGTGTGTTGATGTTCCAAGTACTTTACTTTACATTGAATTTTTTCAACTGTTAATTGCGATTGGTTGTCCAAGTCTACTACAGTGCTGCATCATTTATACATGGTTTTTTAACATGTTTCATTTAAACGATATTTACCATTCCTCCTGAACCACACTGTATGCCCTCGTGGAAGAGACTCGACTTCCCAAGTCGGCAAGGCTAAGAGCAATAGCCGAAATCCGTGGATCAGTTGCTGTTGCATACAGTTTTTATTTCACGGGACGGAATATTTTGTCACGGTATGACAGACCCGCTTTTTGAAGAGCGATAATTCTGCTCCGTTCGAACTCACTCAGATGCTGATATTGTGTCATTTGGCGTTGACGAGGCTTATCGGCCCTAGCTTGCACGTTTCAACGTCGTTTGACGGCTCTACAACGACTGAGTGTGGCATAACACTGTCCTGAACTGTCACACAAAAGAGGATGCTGCTAGGTCAACGTGCACGCCACCTCCACGCAAATTTAATCACTTCTAATCGATACACTAAATAAGTACAATGGATACAACCATCGATTTTTAAAAGATTCCGACCATCCCTTCTAAGCGTTGCAAGTTTCACACACACCAGTGTATTTATCTATTTTACAACATATCAAGTTATCAGTTGACCGCTGTTGTTTCTGGCATTCATTAACGATCTGCCATCTTGTATTAAGTCAGTAATACGCTTATTTGCGGACGACTGCATAATTTACCGGCGAATAGATTCGGATGAAGATATTCTCACACTTCAAAGCGATCTTAATAACATTCATTCCTGGGCTACCATTAATGTAATGAAGATAAATGCCGTAAAAAGTAAATGACTAAGCTTTTCGAAATCAGCAAAGAAGGTTTCTTTAGAATACCAAATGGGAGGCGTATTCATTCCACAAGTATCGTGTTGTAAGTATCTGGGTGTCATATTACGCCAAGACTTGGGATGGGGGGAGCACGTTACTTCTATTGCCCGAAAAGCGTGGAAGTCACTACCCTTTGTAATGAGAACACTTAAAAAGGGGAACATGGAGAGAGGAAAAATAGGATACACATCTGTAGTTAGGCCGATTCTTGAATACGCATCAGCTGGATGGGACCCATACGGTTCACGTCAGATTAAGGAGTTAGAAAAAATTCAAAATAAAGAAATCATTCATAAATAATGGATCATCGAGTAGTTCAAATCCACTAAAAACCTATAGAGGCCCTCAGTGTGCGAAGAAAAAACCCAGATTGTGCTGCCTCTTCAAGGCGTACAGTAAGTCACCTGCATGGTCAGAAGTAACGAAAAGACTAGACTTCCCTTCAAGAGTTGGGAGAAACGATCACAAATGCAAAATAAAAAGTAGATGTCAGAGATGAAGTGAAGTGTGAAGTGGAGAGAGTGGGTGGGGAACAAATCTAAATGTTTAAAGACCAAATTTTAAAAATCCACAATGTGTTTCTATTTAAAAAAGTAATTGTATAACTGGTTAATTTTATGTATATGTATATCTGTGCATGTTTACTAGGTGTAACTAATTATATGTTCTTCATATAAATGTAGGCATGTATACTACGTAGGGCAAGTGTGTGTCCGCGTTATGTGTGAACGTGAGAGTGAGCATTCATGTATAAGAAAGTGTATGTACGTGTGTGAGTGTGTGTGTGTGGGTATGTATGTATACAGGTCTATGTATATTTATATATTGGGTGTATATGCTCGTAAGGAGTGTATTGTAAATTGTTTTTGAATTGTAAGAGTACATATATTGTAAAACTGTAGGGTTATGGCTACCACCTGGCAATCAGCCAATTGCAGCCAAATAAATATTATTATTATTATTATTATTATTATTATTATTTCTATTATTATATTTCTATAGGTATCATCAAATTTCATTTGGCAAAAAGATATACAATTGTATTTCGTTTATAACCACTGTACTTATTCTTCACTGGGACAAAAGTTACGCGAAAGAAAATATGTCCAGAATAAGTAGATTGATTGTTAGGGATTCCAGGTGCGTCAACTGCTAAGATCATTGGTCCCGTAAGTATGTTGCATGTTTGCTTTGTGAGAAGGTGGTGGAGAGATCCGGATCAGAATGGAGAGATCGCCGATCGACCTACCATCAACTAGCGGGATTTCCCCCTATCAGGTATCTCCGTGGGATCCCCCTATCAGGAACCAACGGGGCATCGTTCCAGTCGAGGCAAGTTCTAAGGACGCTGTCTCCCGGCATATGATAGCGTAGTGTATGTTAGCTGTGTGTGTAATGGGTGATGATAGGACAATAAAGAGGAAGGAAAGATCACATGCGGTCTGTGGCCCGTTTGGTAGGGTACACTTCATGCATTCGTCTGGTGTTGATGGCAGAAACCACGGAAAACTACCGATCAGAGCAGCAGGCCACTAGAATTCTCCTCCAGACAGCGACTGAACTCGACCTAGCTGGCAAGCTAGTGTCGAAATGCTTGTGACAGTCGAGTCTCGAACCTAGGACCTCTCGGTCAGAGTCACTGCAGTAGCCTCAGTTGATGTCTCGAGCCACCTCTTCAGGTCAGAATAAGTAGAAATCAAATATATAAGATATTGTATGGTTGTAATAGCTATCCCAGGGTTAGAATTTTTGAGACTAGGAAAAAATTAACTATTTTTCAAATTCTGAAACAATTAACACGTATTAGAAAGACCAGGTTGAAAAAACGAACAGTGCGTGTTTTTTTTCAAAATTTTGCGAAGTTCCAATACAAGATATCATGGAGATACTCGTACAAGGAGAGATCGAGAGATCGAACGGAAATTCTATCACCTTAGCCTTGGTGTATGAAAACATTCGGATATGACTGCAGATGTTGTCATATTTTTGTATGATTGGTGACTGACGCCATTGTATTTTTTCATGAATGAGCTAAATTATTGTATTTTACAAAATAATAATGACAATGACCAACCATTAAATATTACAAAGTGTTTAATTACAATGATAGTCAATAATGATTGCGGAGGTCGTGTGGAAAACGAAACGTACCATGCTAAAGTACATGAAGTACGCTTAAAACTGATTTACCTTTTATTAGGGTGAATCTCCACAACTTTTAAAATCGTTGGGAATCTTCACCAATGATCACACCCACTTGCAAATGTAAGCGAAATTAACCAACCCGCACTCTCCGCAACTTCTCCACCTCGAATTTAGAAATATCATCCGCGACTAATTAAATTCGGCTATCTCGAAAGGCCCACGCCTCGCGGCTCGGAATCGAGGGCGCTTATCCGTGCATGAAATTTACAGTAACGAGGTGAGGCGCCGAAGCGGCGGGTGGTGCGGCGGCGGACGGTGGTGCGCGGCGGGCGTCGGTGCGAGTCGGACGGGGAGTCGAGTCGGGGGGCGGCGATCGGGCGGGGGCGAGTCGGGCGGGGCGAGTCGGCGGTGGCGAGTCGGAGCGGAGGCGAGTCGGCGGGGGCGAGTCGGGGCGGGGCGAGTCGGGGCTGGGGGGGCGCGGGCGGGGCGAGGCGGGGGGGCGTGGAGGGCGAGCCGGGACGGGGGCGAGGCGGGACGGGGGCGAGCGGGACGGGGGCGGGCGGTGATGGTAAGGCGGGGGGGGGGAGTCGCGGTGGAAGCGCCGGCCGCGAAGACGGCTGAGAAGACACCGGGGCCCGCCAGGAGCCCCCCGAGGAATCCGAGGAGACGCGATGTGTCAACGGAGCGTTTGGCAACGCTCTGCGAGTGAACGAGGGGGATAATTCGGTTGCGCCCCGACCCGCGAAGCACAGCGTTCGGGCAGGCCGCGACCGCTGAAAGCTAGGGGAAATCTCGAAATGCTATTAAACACACCGGATGTTTACCAGTGGATCTAGACGGCAGATGGCACTGCATTCTCGCTGTTATGTAAGAACATTAAAACATGCGCTTTCAATGCTGACAGGAGATGGATAGCTCGGCAGGGCTAAATAGATTTTTGAAAAATCTATTTTTCTTAACGAGAAGGTTTTGCAAATTGGTTTATTGTTAATTGAATCGGCGATTTTAAAAGGGACATAAGTCCACTTTTTTTAGCAAAACGATTTGAGATACATTTTTTCTTTGTTATTTTTCAAGCTAGATATTGTGTAAAAATTAAACTTGTCTAGCTTAAAGTATCTGTTATTGCCAACTAAAAATTCTAATATCCGGAAAAGATAAAGACGTCCAGGACTAGTTTCTCATCCTTACACAGAACTAGTAGTATCAACTAGGGAAAATGCTACATGACAACAGTAATAAACCATAACCATCATAGACTTCAAAACCTAGTTGTCGAACTATTTTAAGAAGACAATCAAGTCTCTTGCTTGAGCTGGCAGTCCACGTTGTGATCCTGGTGTGACTCTTTCCAAGTAAAGCAGCTAACGTATGATGAGAAAATATTTTGGTTACCAGAGTGAGCACGTGAGTACAAGGTGTTCGGAGAGGAAACGTCGAAACTTTGAAACTAAATTCTTAAAACAATTGTAAGAATATTTTGTATAATAAACTACTTGAATATTCCGAATGGCTGAGCCGTAATAAGCACTCAAAATCTGGTGCGAAAAATGATTTCTGGTAAAAAACCATTGCATAAGCATATAAACTCTCCAGAAACTTGTAAATTGTTGATTATTTACAAAAGAAATGAATATATTTCTTCAAAAGAAAGAAATTAAGCAGAAATAAGAACACCCAATTTACATCATTCGACTGCTTTTTTTAAAATCGGGGTTACTTCTACAGGTGTGCACTATTAATAAAGACATAAGGTCGTGCCTTAGATCTAACTTAGGACATTATGACTTCAAGGACCGTCACACGATTGTTAGTGCATAAAGTCGCTTCCTTTCGCGTTTAATTAAAACTCTCTATAACTCCCCACGTAACCCAAAACGTTCATGAATTCCCTTGCCGTAACTTCTCACAAATGTACTCCACTATACTCAAAGAGACTGTTTATATTATTTTTCGTAATAATTTCGTCGTTTTTCTGTTAGTGCTCTGACTTAACGCAAGGAAATAGAGGACCGTAAAACCTCTCTTATCAGCCAGAGTCCGTTAAATACAATCGAAACAAATTAGTTATAACTAAGAAGGACTGTCCGTATTTTTATTACAATAAATAGTATTTATTTTAATAATATTTTTTATAGAAGATGGTATCTCAAAAATTATTGAACGACACACAATCCATAGCACAAATAATACTCGGCTTGTTGTAAACATCGGTTATCATTCCGTTTACACATTTTAACTGTGTTTGTTATTGCCTGTTTATTGGTCTGATAACATTAATAATTGTAACACTTGCGCTTAAAAATTATTTTTTGGTTGCCACTAGAGAGTACTTTATATTGCTTTTCAAATCCGTGCTTCACATTACCTAATATTTTTGTATGCATGTTTTTGGCGATTTTGACGATGTAGCAATATTCCAGACCTGAGTCCTTTTTTATTAACTACACACACCTGGGGTAAAGGAGACATGTGGTGAATGGTGTATTCTCATCTCCGTATCTAGCATACATAGATTGACTGAATTTTCCTTTCCTCCGAAAGCTATAGAAATTGAGACAATCGTATTAGAAGGCCACAGATGTGTTTTTGCCCTGAACTGGAATCGATAACACCATGGAAAGCTAGCACTGTTCACGAGGAACCCGAGGAGTCTCTAATATTCTTACTGTCGCAATATTTTTAGTACCGAAAAGTAGTTCAAAGAACCTTCATTACTTTCACAGCAGTTTCACATATTTCTCTCACGCCGGTAACCATAGAGCCAAACTCTCAGACACTAGTGAAAGGGACAACTTTACAAATATCAAAGGAAGGTCCTCACGTATTGGTTAATACACTGGCCATCCATCACTGTGACTCGGGATCTAACTCCGAGACATAAAAATATTAATAAAGAGATAAATAAATTCGCATCCAATAGAAGGGTCATTCATTATGAAGTGCTCTAATTTTGGAGAAGTGCCCCACGCGATCATCTCGGATTTTGATGAAATTTTTATGCGGAGTCGCACATGTCTCAAAGGAACGTTTATAAAGTTGTGGCTTTGTAGGTGAAATGATTTTTGAGAACCAGCGTTTATTTTTACTCCGTGTAGCGTCGTTGTACATTACGGCCAAGAATTTTGCAAATTTAGGAGATGGAATATTTCTTTTTCCATCATCCATTAACACACGAAACTTGTTTTAGGTGCATAACAATTTCTGCTCCATCCAATGAAACTAATATACATTTTTCCTTTATTAATACACAGTGGGCACACATCAGAAAATTGGCCGAAAATATTAGTGTTCAAAAGAATATTTCACAATTTAACAATGAATATCTTTTGTAATATTTGAGCATGAAAAAGAAACTTGACTCATATGAACATTAAATCGTATCATAATTTCAACTTTTTATTCCTATCATTACTTTATAATTAAGTTTCATATTAATTATTTTTCTAAAAAACTAAAATAGCATTTTTGAGCCTTTTATTACAGTACGAAGTTCAAAGTACCATTTATCTGCTTAGGCTGCTCAGGACATGAATTGATGTCACCGCAGTGCCTCGCACCGGGAGGTCCTAGGATTCGAGTCCGGACGGTGGCAGGATTTTCGACACTGCCTACGTAGCAAGAACGACTTCAGCCGCTGCCGGGAGGAGAATCCTAGTGGCCAGCTGTTCTGATCGGTAATTTTACATTGGTATTCAGAGCAACACCAGGCGAATGTCGGAGCAATACCGTCACGAACGGGTCCCGGACCGCGCGTGATATGTCCTCCTTCTTCCTTGTTCTATCCTCACCCATTATTTACACTTACATGCACTGCTATGTCATTCATGTCAGGACACCCGTCGAGAGCATAGACCGTGTCCCGGCGGGGGGGGGGATGCCTCATTGATGGGAGGTACCTGGTAGAGGAGAACATCGCTAGACGACGTGTATTTAATCCAGTATGGTAAGATCCCCGACACTTCCAGCGACCCCCACCACTAAACATTTCAATAAAAAACTTCCGAAAAACATTCTCACAATTATTAACACTAGAAACAAAACAAGAAGACTCTGGTGCATCATGCGAAACCCACAGCTTAAGAAAGAGTTAAATTTACTGTCCAACATCGTAAAAAAATCACTAAGGGAACACAAACAACTTACAATAACTTAATCCAGTCCCTCAGTACAAATAACAACACGTTGTGGCAATTCACTAAAAATATCTTGAAAAAGAAAGCAATAATACCCCCACTCCAACGGGCAAGAAATTCGCTTCTTATAAGAAGGCTGAAGCATTAGCCGATCACTTTGCTAAATCATTCACTCCCAATGCCACCTCAACTCACCCACTGCATTCAAACATACTCGAAATTGCATCAGCCCCCAACTATAACGTACCTCACAAAATCAACTACATATCCCCAAATGAAGTCATTAATACGAGGGAAGAAGATGAAGCAAACTCTTCCAGACACTAGTGAAAGGGACAACTTTACAAATATCAAAAGGAAGGTCCTCACGTATTTGGTTAATACACTGGCCCATCCATCACTGTGATCGGATCTAACTCCGAGACATAAAAATATTAATAAAGAGATAAATAAATTCGCATCCATAGAAGGGTCATATCATTATGAAGTGCTCTAATTTTGGAGAAGTGGCCCACGCGATCATCTCGGATTTTGATGAAATTTTTTATGCGGAGTCCGCACATGTCTCAAGGACGTTTATAAAGTTGTGGCTTTGTAGGTGAAATGATTTTTTGGAAGACAGCGTTATTTTTACTCCGTGTAGCGTCGTTGTACATTACGGCCAAGAATTTTGCAAATTTCAGGAGATGGAATACTTTCTTTTCCACATCCATTAACACCAAACTTGTTTTAGGTGCATAACAATTTTCGCTACCTCCAATAGAAACTAATATACATTTTCCCCTTTATTAATACACAGTGGGCACACATCAGAAAATTGGCCGAAAATTTATTAGTGTTCAAAAGAATATTTCACAATTTAACAATGAATATCTTTTGTAATATTTGGCATGAAAAAGACTTGACTCATATGAACATTAAATCGTATCATAATTTCAACTTTTTATTCCTATCATTACTTTATAATTAAGTTTCATATTAATTATTTTTCTAAAACAAACTAAATAGCATTTTGAGCCTTTTATTACAGTACGAAGTTCAAAGTACCATTTATCTGCTTAGGCTGCTCAGGACATGAATTGATGTCACCGCAGTGCCTGCACGCCGGGAGTTCCTAGGATTCGGTCCGGACGGTGGCAGGATTTTCGACACTGCCTACGTAGCAAGAGACTTTCAGCCGCTGCCGGGAGGAGAATCCTAGTGCCAGCTGTTCTGATCGGTAATTTTACATTGTATTCAGAGCAACACCAGGCGAATGTCGGACGCAAATACGTCACGAACCCCTACTCCCCCAGCCCCCGCCCTCCAGTGTCTTAAAGGTAACTATTGTATGGTGTTTTTTTTTTTTGAAATGCATGCGTATGTCCCTTGAATTCTTATATTGATAGAAGTTGAACTTTATTATGAAGCCAAAATTGTGCATTGGGATTGTGTGAGTTTATTCAGATGGGAATTAGTCTTTTTAAGCGATTATTTTTTTCTAGGATTTGATAAAGTGGGAAGAAACGGCCTAATGGGTCTGTAGTCTGTCAGTGCTGGAGAGATTTTTGAATGGCTTGGGTGAATGGGTATTTACATTTGAATTTTTCCAAATAACAGGGGAAGTAGCCAGTTCTAATTATTGAATTGAAGCTATTGGTGATATACTGCTATTGTGGGATAGGTACAGTTTTTAAAGATTTTGTTACTTTATTTTGCTCGTGTCAGGGGCTTTTAATTAACGGCAAATTCTCATCTA
>BOPP01000004.1:15884221-15912697 GCA_017312745.1 Gryllus bimaculatus | reverse complement strand
ATTATATATATATAATATATATATTTATATATATATATATATATTATATATATATAATCTAATATATATTGGGAATAAAATTCAACCCTAAATTAAGTTCATTATGGTTACGCATTCAGAAATTCTTTCAAATTCTTTCAGGCCTTCATCAGGGCGTCGTTTGCGGGGTGTATTTTGCAAATATGCATTCCCGCTTGATGATATGGCATAATATTCTGAATAAAAAGAAAGCTCATGCCTGTAGTACCTGACCTATAGATTGCAAAGAATAGATAGATAGATAGAGAGAGAGAGAGAGAGAGAGAGAGAGAACTACGGAAATGGCGATTATGTAGAAAAAATAGAAGAATGCTCAAGCTTTGAAGTGATATAATCATGAATGAAATAAAACATTTCTTTGTATGCGTAATAAATAGTAGAAGGGAATGGGGGATTTGGGGATTACCTTCGTACACAATTACCTCTTAGCACAAATTGTTCGGTTTGTGTGTACAGCAACTACGATAATACATACATCAACGCAGTTCATCAAATATATAAAAAACAATATAAAATTTGAATTTAAATAAAAAACAGGAACTATTAATGTAAAACAAAACATATTTTGATTACAAGTGGCAGAAAGCATTAACAGCGGGGTGGTTACAAAAACAGTTTGATTACAAATTTGTTACATAAACAATTTGAATACAATTCGTCATGCATACAAGTAGAATAAAAAATGCTACTTGGAGTATTATTTAAAATAAAGTGGATCGTAATTTCACTTTGATCCTATTTGTCTAGCGCTGTGGTAGTGAAAGAGGAAACATTTGACTGACTTTACGATCCGAAAGATAGTCATTTCATATTATATGTTATATGTTGTTACATTTAGTGTTATATGTTGCTGCCGTGCGGTTGTACTTAAAAAACAGTTCTTTAGTTTAAAATTTCCAGAAAATCAAAGGTTGAGTTGGCACCTCCAGAAACCAGAGAAAAATCGAAAATGGTGACTTCGGAATTATTGTCGCAATTTTTGTTCTCTCTGTTGTTGAGATGTGTTTTCTACATCGTTGAGGGAGTGTCAGCCAATACTAGTCAACATTGTCTTCATCGCTAGAAAGGTAGTCTAATGCATCTCCACTTAAAATGTTTAAAAATAAATATCAATCAATTTTTTTAGTTTACCACTACAACTCCAGCCTGCAGTTCAAGTAAAGTATCCATGCTGTTTTGCAACACGTTTCACTTCGGGTGTGCACAATAATGTAGTTAGGTCTATTAGTATTAATGAGTAGTTAGTTACTAAGAGTGACAGTAGTTTAATTGTTAACAACTAAATATGCTTGTAATAAGAATTAGACCTCAACTTCTTAGTCATTGACATCCATCTCGATCACGTTTTTCGTGTAGTTCCCTGGTCATTTCAGCAAATGCTGAGATGGTCCCTTGTTTTGCTTCTTTAAATAAATGTGTCTTTACTCTGGGCTCATTTTCTTCAGTGCAGAGGGAAATATACGAGCAATTATTCAAATAGTCGTTATCTAAGTTCTCGCAGTAGAGGGTTTATTTCTTCACGTAGGGCAATATAAAGGATAATTACCATAACCTGTAGATGATTTGCCTTTGCAAATAGTTTTATTATACTGGGGCGAATATTTTCTCATCAATTCTCGCCAGAAAAGTTAATTTCTATCGGTATTCGTATTTTATAACTTAACTTTGTATGTATATGAGTTAGCGCAGAAATCCTAGAATTCAAGAAAACGTGCACAGATTTCGCTTCTTTTCAGTACGCCACACACAGTTGTTATATGGGTTGACATTAAATATATCAATAAAGTACATTAATCTGGCTTCAGGAAACCTTATGTTACTTTTTGTGAAAAGAACGATAATTTTCTGTCTTCGAGTACCTATTATTCTTTGACTATACAAGAAAACGGTTATTTTAGGGACCATTATAAACCCTTTTTAAAATGTCGTTCAATATCCGCCGATAGTTATTGTCTTTCGGGTCCACTTTGTCGAATTCTGGGGGCTCCTTCTCTAATTTTGTCTGTTGGGTGTGACATGATGGGAATGCGTACAATTTGTATCTGCCTATTCCAAAAACTTGTTTCAGCTCATTTAATTCAGTCGTAATCTACCCTCGAAGAACTCGCTACCACTATACTACCGCAATTCTATCATGATAATCAAGTTGAGTAACCCGGGCACATTGAAAGAGACGGGGTGATAGACGCGAATTTCTCAGTAGTTTGTTATCAACGGATCAAATCAGTGTTTAGTCACTTAAATTTCGCCGGTGATGTATCAATATCGATGACCCAGAATGGGAATGGCGAAGTCCAGAGAGGTTTGCCAATGCAAAGTTCAGAGAACACATTTACGACGGGTTTTTCTTTCTCATAAACATAGACCGAAAGTGAGGACAACATCAGCTATTCCTATAAATTCGATGAGTTTGTAATGCAGTATCGTCTGTCACCACGGTTTGGCTCCAGACGCACAATAAGGTCCAATGTGACTCGTGCGAGCAAACTCGTGTTTTCGAAGACCGATAAAGACAGTAAAAACCCTGCCGATTGCTGATACACGGAAAGAAAGATCCTGGACGATAGTGCTCTTAAGATGTAAAGAAGACGATAGTATTCTTTACATGTGTTGTGACATACTAAGGAATTGAATAATGCATTTATAGTTTGTAATAGAAAGAGTTACTTTCATCAATTGCAGTGTTTTTGTACGGACACCTCATGATGCGTCGTCCTTTTCTCGTAATATTCTTGTTGTGTTGTATTTTACTTGTGCAGACCTGCGTAACAACACCAAGCGTTGCAGTTCTTGTGTGGTCAATAGTCTCTTTTCGTCAGTTTCAGTTGGGGCTCTATAGCCGAATTTAAACTCGTAATTGATAGATATCAAGAACTAGTAACCAAGAACCGTAATCAAGAACTCAATTATTACAATACATATCAAACTTTATAATTAATTATTTTCTAATTTAAATTTAGCCATTATATGACCCGTAAAGGACAATTGGCCACGGCGCCATTATATCCTGGGGTTCTTAGTCGGTACCTGCGTTATTGCGGATTCCCTTAACCTTCGTGATTTCACGTAGTTAACGAATTCGGCTAGCGACGCCGATTTCTTTGTCGTGACCTTTCAGTAGAAGCATCCCAGCATTCGCCTGGATGATCGAGGGAAACCATGAAAACCCCAATCAGGATGGCCGGCACGGGGATTGAACCCAGGCCTCCGAATGCGAAGTTAGCGCGCTACGTCCTGTGCCACTTCGCTTGCTTGTTTTCTAATAGACAGCAACAAAACAATTATAAATTACCAATCAGCTCCTCTTCTTCTCTAACCGTCGTTCATCCTTAGGATCAGAGACGTAACTAGTTTGGTGATTCCGTTGCATCATATCAGTCATCGGAAGTTAGAAGATTACATAAGGCCCCTTCGGGAATGTATATCTTCGAAGAATAATAAAAATTTCGTTCAATTGTTTACTTTCTTCATTGAACCAGTCCTATTATTATAGGGCTTACCGATTAGATTTAAAACTTTTAATTTCACTTTTATTTGCAGATAGCAGCACCATTTTTTCTTTCGGCACCGGGGCATCCTATAATCTAAGTACACAATTGCTAGAAGCCTTTAAAAAACTTAACAAATTATAACTATGTATTCACAGTTCACATATCCCGCATGGACAGTTAAAAAACGCTTAACCTTTTCTAACCATTGCCTAACAACGAAGATTACAAACTCAGCTATCCAGAAGCGGAAGTATCTTCAAGTACTGAAAATAAACATATATTTATGAAAATATCAGTGAAAAATTGTTATCTTCAATATATTTACGTAAAATTCATTGTCTAATGATTATTTATGTTAGATTACACAAAATAAGGCAAGGTAGTCGACAATTCTTTCAGAAGGGATCGATGAACAAAAAAGGTTGGGAATCCGTGGATTAGAATCATCTTGGATGGCTTTCAGTATACTTTTCTCTCCCAATCTAGAAAATGTAATATGCTTGTTTCCAATTTTTCAATAATTTTATTGATTGATTAGTGATACTGGACGTATCAACTACTAAGATCAATTGTTCCGTTGTTCATGTTTTATTGCTCGGGAGGTGACGGTGTTGTTCTGCCTCAGGATGGTGTGATACCGCGCCGACCTACCGTCTTTCCCCAACCAGGTCTCTCCCACCAAATGGCACCGCCGCAGCCGATAGAAATTCTAAGCTCCATAAGGGTCTTCCGACATGTATGGTAGTGTAGTTCATGTGAGTGTGTTTGTAAGTAAGGGGTATGATAGGACAAGGAAAGAAAGGAAAGATTGAGCGCGGTCGGTTTTTTAGGGTACTGCTCCAGCATTCAGCTGGTAGTAATCAGAGAAACCACGGAAAACTACCCATCGGAATTTTCTCTAGATTGCTACAGAACTCGACCTAGCAAACTAGCCAATCTTGAAAATCCTGCCAACGTCGGTACACAAATCTAGGACCTTCCAGTCAGAGGCAATGCAGCGACATCAGTTGACGCCCTGAGCCGGCTCTCTCGGTCTTGATTTCACGTTGCATACTTTTTCAGAAAGCTTTTCTATCAAGTATCAATACGAGTATTCCTGTCGAAAATCTTCACATTCCCTTGCCGCATCTCTGCACTTCCTATTTACTACGTAAGTACGTAGTAGGTGATAAAGTAAAAGAAGGAGTAAATAAATTTTGTAATGGGTCGTCAGTTATTCTGCCCGAACGTAATACCCCCAGAGAAGTGTTTGTGAATGCGAGTCGTGAAGGCTTCCAGTTGTGCCCCCTCGTGCGGCTGCTCCAGAGCGGCACGTGCGGCGGGGATGCTGTTCCAAGGAGGGCGGCAGCCTCCTCGGCGGCACGCGCTTTTTCAAGTGCGCCCGGCCACGTGCCCGGCCCACCTGCCTCGCGCGCGCGCTGCCCCGCCCCGCCTCGCCCTTCGCCACTCACTGGAACACCCGGTGCTGACTTTTACGCGGCGTTCTTCGAACCATTCCCTGCTAGGCAGTCGCTGTTCGCACCGCATATTGTGTTTTTTTTCTGTTAGTATGACTTACTGTAATGGTAAAGTTTCAGAGACTGTCTTCGTATTTTTTGTATTTTTGGAAATTATTTCTCATCAATATTTTAATTTAAAATTATTTTGTAAGTTTGTTTTTCAATATATGATTTGACTAAAATGTATATTCATAGAGATAAACCTAGAGTAATACCTATGTTTATTTGTTGACTTGATCTTTAAAATTACTATTATTGTCACTAACATTTGAAAACTATATAAAGTATATTAATGTAATTGCGTTTTGTCGTCGTCAAAATCATCATCTTTATTCTCATGTCATTATTGTTATTATTATTTCTCTGAAATTAAGCATTTTTCGGTTCCAGTTTAGAAAATACTTTAAAAATAATGTAAAATACAAATTTACAAATAAGCATAAATGCAATTTCAACATGTAAAAGTCGTTGCATGCTTCCGCTGGGAATAAAAACACACGATAACATTATGCAATAGTCACTATGTTTTCACGTATTCGATACCACATAAACATTCGCACATTTTCTTTTCATTTTGCTTCCATTTATTCTTATGAATAAAAGCAGCTCACTGCAAATCAGTTATTTAATATAAAAACTATTATTGTGAAAAACTCGCTTGGAATCTGGCATGCCCTTTTCATTTAAAATTACATTAGTACTTGCTTGCATATTATCCTTTTTTGCGTTCTGGTTTAAAGCAACACTAAGTCCATTTAATCTACTACGAACTCAAACTAGTATTTATTAAGTTTTTTATATATTCGACTTTTGCTTTCTACTTTTAATTTATGTGTACGACTGTCCCCACTCAAATGACAGAGCATCCATCACTGATAGCTTTCCATACTGGTTGCTATCTGAACTCTTTGAGTGCACAGTCACTCTTTGTAATTCTAATGGTATGTATGTATTTGGAATTTTGGATCGATTGTCCGACTTTGCCGTCCAACGAACGGTGTGCCCCGTGCTTGGGCCCAGTTAAATTTCTACGCTTGGAGATACGAGCCACTTGTGGTGAACATGACGTATGACCTTCACCGCAACTAGCAAGACTCACCTGCCTGAGCTTTTCTTCGTCACACAGCTGCAGAAACTGGGATTATTTGAATTATGTTAATAAATATGTTTGAAGTATGTTAATAAATAAATTTAATAAAAATTGTTCTTCTACATTTGTATGTAAAATTTACAAATATTTTCTGGGTAAGGTAAAAATATTAAATTTGGTCTCTTTTTGTGACAAATGCAAATTTGTGTATTGAAGTTCGACTATTTTATTTATTCCCTTCTCTCCTCAATATAATACCAAAATTTGGGATTTGCGCGAAAATTAAATCAAGGGTTTTACTAACCAATATAATTTGTTTCGAAGGTTGTTGATTCTTAAGAGTGTTATTTTTCACAAGGAAATATATATATATTTAATTGCCTTACCTTGAATTTCCTAACCATTCCTACCGGTTTTGTTGAACTCTACTTGAATCTATTTCGCCACCGATGATAATCAATTTAAGACACACAATATTTGTTAGGAATATTGGATTACTTGTTTCAGTTATTTTGTTTTTAAAAGATAAAATTACATACTAAATTTGTAAGGGATTTTTCAACTCTACAGCATGCACAAAACATCTGGAAGATTTTTATAAATTGAAATCAACTTTAACAGTCGTTGAAAATGTTAGTAAGTGTTGAAACGAAAAAGTGTATAAAATAATAAGTGTATAAATAAGCAATATAATCTGTATTTAGTTTTAAATGCAGATGTTTGTTATTGTTTCCTTGACAATTCTTAGGATAATTAATAAAGAACAATATTATGCAAAATTATCATTGTATCTATATTAATATCCGAGAAATATTTTTACGCGGCTTGTTGTTGGAAATTATAACATAAAATTTTGAAGATATTAAAAAAAAATATATAGGGTACTAAACATTTTTTTAATAATCACTAATAATTGTAAGGCAAGTATTTTCAACAGCGACTTTCGAAAATATCCCAATACATGTTTCAATTTGAAATCATAATATAGCTCAACTGGACGATCAGAATTAAATGTCTCTGATTTGTTACACGCATCCAGCAATTATTTTACCGATAACTTCTAATACAATTGCTTTGCATGTAAGCGAGCCTTGAAATAGTTTGACACGTGGATATTCAAAGATACTGACCACAATATTAAGGAAACAATATTTTCTTTATTATTACATCAGAAAATTCAGCAATATAATAGAAGAAATGAGAAACAAGAAATTGTAAATACTCTTATCTAAAATGATCTATGCCACACTATTTCACATCCTTAATGTAAGGAAATGATTTCAGATAAATAATTACTTTTGTAAAATATGTATGGATTTGTTTAAGAATCTACTACCTTTAAATGTTTCTGGAAAATGTACTACCACGAAATTATTTTTACTCAGTGCACATTAAGTTAATTAAAACCTATATGAAAAAAATCGGTTTTAAAATTAAAGAAATATATACTTAGACATTATGTCACCAATGTCCATAATAAATAATGAAAACAAAATAAATACTAATAAAAATAATAATAATATCTATAAAATTGAAACACTTTGGTTTAAATCCAGATGCTTTGGTAATTGAATGCAATCTAAGTAGTATAGCTAGTGAATGCTTACTAAACCATGACAGAATGTAGCTCAGATTAATGGAAATGGTAATATAAAGTAAATTCTTTCTAAGTACGATTATATGTGTTTTCGGAACAATACATATAGCTATGACACAAGAAATGCACATAAAGTTTTCCACATTCCTCTAGAAAAATTACATAGAATAGAACTTGTGCAAATGACAATGAATTGAGTGAAGAACTTTACTGTTGCATTGCCTGTTAGTCTATTTGGTAGTTGCGGGCGGCAAACGCGCTCCAGCCTCATCCCGCGAGGGAGAAAGCGTCGCCTGCGCCTTCATTAGCGCAGGGAAAGAAGGCAATAACAAAGGGGCGGGCCCGGGCCCGGGGCGGCGCCAGAAGAAACTAGGCCGGCGGAAGCGGCGGCGGCGGCGGACGGCGCCGGGCGCCGGAACAGGGCGAGCCGTCGAGATTGGGAGAATAAAATGAAGGGAAGAGCCCGTGTCTAACAGAAAATTAGCCAGGAAATAGGGAAGCACAAGCGTGTAGCGAAGGAACTGATGGGCTGTGAAGGTGAGGGCTTCAGGGCGGTACAACAGACAAAATGAAGCCAAGGAATTGGGCCCGTTAAAAGCCTGGCGCTGTCTCTGTCGCGCCCGCCGCGCCAGTGGTGGCGCGCCCGCCCCCGAGTGCCTCCCGCTTCTGCAGCCCCCCGGCCCCCGGGCGCGACCGGGCCCCTCCACCCGGCAGCGGCCGCCCGCCCGCGCCGCCGCCTCCCTACGAACGCGCCTTCCTTTGAAAGCCGCAAGGCAGAAGGCAAGGAAGGCGCAGACAGCTAGCCGGAGTAGGCAAATTTCGCCCTGGCGCTCCCTTGCTCTATTACTTGAAGCCTTCCTATTGGACGAGAAATTACATACGAAAATATGCTTCCCTCTTCCTCCCCTCCCGAAAGCCGCCTCTCCCCACTCCAATTTCTCCCTCCTCGCGGCGCGCCCTCCTAGTCGCAGGCGGCGAACGGCGCGGCGCGCGACCGCCAGCACTCTCCCCCTCCGCGCCCCGCGCCCCCGCGCGCCCCGCGCCCCGCCCGGCGCTCGCCCCGCCACGCCGCGCCACGCCACACCTCGCCGCGCCCGCTCTATGCGGTCTCCCTTCTGCCTCGGCCTAACTGCGAGGCCGCTAGCTCCCGCCACGCCCAAATACATTTTCCAAAGCTGCGTCTTTTTTTGAAAAGAAAGTGTAATTTCCCCCAACTCGAATTACTCTAATATCACGTTTCGAACTGAAGAAGTTGGGAGCGCTGCCCCTTTCCTGAAAGAATAGCGAACCGTGAAATCGCGAGGGCATAGAAGCGGCGTTTTCCAGACTCAGCTGCAGCCATAACTACGCCAGGATTTGCTTTCCCTCCGATCCATCTGAATTGAATTTCCTGGCGTGCGTACAGCGCCCCGCGCTTTCGAAGGTCGGCCCAGGAGCGCTCTCTTCTGGGAGCGGCGGACGCCGTCGCGGCGGCTCGGTCGCAACGTAGATATTCAGAGCTTGGTCCAAACCAAAGCGAAATGACATGTGACTTTTTCATCTCAAGTTCGGTGGTGAAAAATTGTGAAAATGATGTTATTGTCTGCGTGTTGAAAGACGTACCTACCCGTAACGTAAATCCATGACTACCGAAAGAAATTAAAAAAGAACAATTTGTAATTATACCTTAATAATAAAAATTAATTTTTCTTGAAGGAAAAATATTATATTGGAAGTCAAAATTGATTTTTAAAATTTTAAGTTCAATAGAATAGGCCTCAAGTTTTGCGATGAAAATTCAAATATATTTCAAAACATATATATGCTAATTTCTGCTCTCTTTTTACTTTTATGTTAAACATTTTTAAATAAGCGATTTGCGCTTAAGATGATTGTAAGATGTTTCGCACTGGCGAATACAGAAATGAACTTCGTTATTTTTCTAATTGTACAAATGTTCCTAACATCTTGCCGAGAGTAAACGCAGCCCATTCGTTGTGTCGCGGCTACATGCGCGGCTGGAGTGAAAGGGGCGAGTGCCTCTCGAGCGCTGGGTGCCTCCGTGAGGGGTGCGCATCACCTGGCGGGCGGCGGCGCGGGTGGCGCGGGGCTCCGGCCTCTCAGTCGGGCGGCGGGCAGCGGGAGGCGGGCGATGGGCGTGGGCGTCGAGGGCGCAGCGCCTCTGATCGCGCACGGCGGTGCCACGCGACTCGCTCGCCCTCGAGCCCGCTCCCGGCCTCAGTCTCGGCGCCCAGCCCCGCCAGCCCTGGCCCGGGCCCGGCCCGGCCCCGGTCCTCCGATCCCGGCCCGATGCCGGCGCCGGGGCCGCGCTCAATGGAGCCTCTCCACGCCCACTCGCCCCCCCCGCCCGGCCCCTCCTCCTGTCCTCTCCTCTCCACGCCTCTTCTCTCCACGTTCCTCGGCTACCCGCGCGGCCCACGCCCAACACTGGGATTCGAAAGCCTCGCCAGCTAAATAACCTCTTCTGCTGACTTCCCCGCCCCGCCCGCTCCACGCTCTCCTATGCCGGGGCATTTGCACGCGTGGAGCAGCCTGTAACTCAATGGACTCCGCCATTTTTCTCTTTGCTCTATTTTTGTCATATCAAAGTCGAAAAAAATTAAAATAAAAAAAATTGAAAAAGTCCGAATTTAAATGTGACTTATTGGTGGGCGAAAAAATGTTTCCTACAGAAATTCTAGAACGAAAACTATAGAAATTGCAATTCTAGAAAAATATATTTTCTTTTGTATTCCCAATCTCAGAATGTTAAGAATCACTTATCATGCATCTGCCTGCTGTCATCTATCCGCAGAAAAGAGAGTAGCGAAATAACATTCTTTCAATTTCCTTTTAAACGACTCTGAACGGAAGAGGTTATACATGACAAGACTTTTGAAAATATACTTTTGCTTAAGCAATTTTTCGTTTTCCTTAAATGATATAATCTTCCGGTGGTAACGGTTTATTTAATGATATTATGTTATTGGGGTTCATGATATAAGTAAATTTGTGGTGGTAGGAAAGGGAGAAAAAGAAGACGAATATCCGAGTTAAGTAAAACTCTTTTGAAGATATTAGTATTTTAATTCTCTTAAAGAAACGTTTTAATGTGATAAATAGAAATCTATAAGTTTGCAAATTTATCTATTTGCAATACTCATTTAATATTAATAATATATCAATTATTTTCTGCTCTTTCAAAATATAATAAACTGCACATCCCTGCCCTGTGAAAAGTAACTTAATGTTCTTTTTTTCTTATCACAGATATAATGAAACGATGCTACACTTTAACCGAGGAAATACCAGCAGCTAAATCATACGCAAGGATTTTTATAAAATGGTTATTCTGTGTTCGATCTGACTAAACGTAAGATTATATGCCTCTTCCTATTAATATTACATTCTAAATATTGATGACCTACTATCTGAGAGGCTCTTTAAGAAACACTTTGAATTTTAGACCAACCAATTTCTTAATTCAATATATTTCTAAACATTAGTTTTTTATATCATTTCATATCCAGTTTTCGAAATATTTCTAGTTTACAAGTAATTCTGAGTGAGATTGTCAGAATATTATTATGTCTCACAAATACTGGCATATTTAGAATTAATTGTAGCTCTATATCGACTCGTTGGCGAGTGGTCACGGCACCCGTCTTAGAATCTTAGGTCATGAGATTCACATTCTAATTAAAATTCTTGAATAAGCAAATGATTTTGTTTCCTTATAGTATTTATAACGTTAGAACAGAGCACACTGAACCCACAGGTAGAAAACCATTTTCATTTAAACATTTTAATTTTCTAAAACTTAATATTCATATCTTTTTGTCCTAATTCTCTTTGTGACGTGTCTCAAGTGCTGACAAAACTGTTCTATATGTAAAATATTATGTAATAATTACCAATAATTCGAGGAAGTATGTGCCGTTGTATCCCCATTAGTTTTAGTGGAAAGCGCACTCTCTGAACATGTAATATTCATGAAGACATTTCATCTAATCCCAGTAGTAGAATGTCAATTAAAATATTTTTTTCGTATGAGATAAAGTAATAAACAACATTATTGAATGTTTATTCACATATTGGGCTTTAATTCGTAAGGCACTCTTCACATGATAGGACTAAGCAAGTTCTTAAATTGTGGTTTCATTTTTCACTATTTATTGAGAAACACTGTTTTTGTGCTTAATTTTATTTAGAATTTCTTTTAGGAGCACCGAGGATCATGTTTGGTTTAATTCCTGGATAGAAATTTTCGCCTGTAAACCTATTTTCCGAATTACAACAATATTATGACCACAACAGGATACTTATCAAAGTAACAATTTCTCATGTTGAGAAGTTGAAAATTCCTTTCAGATTTATCATTGTTTTGCATTTCCCTTCTCTCAAATCATCATCCTTTTATCATCCTTTCTCTCAAAGATCTCGCAGAAACGTTTCTTCAATTCATTGGGGAAATAACGATTTCATCTAAAACAAAGCAAGAAAAACAGTGGATACTTGCTTTATAGTCATAAACAGGATTTCAAACAATACTACAAAGTTAGTTTTGAGAAGTCAGTATTTCAGAACATATTGTTAATGTAATGCCACATCTTCAACGAGAAGTCTATCCAAATACAAATGTAATAAAACAAACAAAAATTGCGTGTCATTAAATTATATTTCAATATTTTCGGGAGTTCTAACGATATTTACACGCCAAAAAATAATATTCGCATAATTTCAATTTCCTGGGTCGTAACTCAACTTCAGATATTTCAAATTTGAAATGGATCTTTTAAATATATATATTTAAAAGATACATTTCAAATTTGGGGATACTAAAAATGAACCTCAATCATCATTTTCAAAATTTCCTCAAATACTGCTTTAAATGTATTCTTTAAATTTTTGTTGGAATAGAAAACAGAAGATAAATTTGATAAAGGTCCAATTTTCATTATAAAGTACTGAATTTTCTAAAATTGCGGAAATTGAGATTTTTCAAATTTATCCTACATTTGCATTATTGAAGGTAGTAAGCTTTTTGTTAAATCAAACATTTCGTCAATACCAAATAAAACTTAAAAGTAAAATAAATAATTTACTTTCACTTAACAAAAAAGTTGACACGTGATACAACTTATGAATCAAAGTAATACTGAATGTACGCTTGAAATTATGTTATTATTTTTATTTTTTTACATTTTGTAGTCAGATTTATATTTATTTAAATGTATGTTTTCGAAGAAGCAATACCATTGAAAAGAAAACTGATTCATATGTACTCACTTGTAGGATACTACATCATCAATCCAGCTACTGTTTTCGACAGTATTAGGTAATAGTAATAGCACGTACATTATTGATTGAATGGTACACTTTTCTCACATATTTCGGAAGTCTTAGCTTATTTGTAAGTTGCCAATGTTTTACTTATCAAATGCTTCTCATTTAGTGGAATTTTCTCCTATTCGTTTACCGTTAATTATAGATATTACTGTAGCTAAGACATTCTAATTTGATTTGTTCCTTTACATAATATCACAATTATCATTCATATGATTTGTCGTTTTCTTTGTCATATAAAGATTATTCCTGAAATTCTTTTATGAAAATTATTTTCTTTTTGTAAGTTTGGAAGATGGATAATGTCAGTAGACAGCATAAGACACGTAAATATTTTCAAACAAAATTAGGACAAAGCCACTAATTTGTCGTCTTCTCTAAACTCACTATATTCCTGTTTGTAACCCTCACTATATTATATCTTTACTTTAACTGCTTAAATATACATCCTTCAACTTAACTCGCGCTATGTGTTATAATCAAGCCGCCTGCGACTTCAATTGATCGTAATTTTAGGAGTACAATTGTCCCCAAGCGAGTGATAAGTTAATATGCTAACTGCAAATGGTAAATAAAGTGTCACGATATATCAGAAAGTTGCTTACTATTATGAATCTTACCCTTGAGCCATTAGGGGCTACGAGTTTCATGCCAAGTAGTGCCACCTATGTTTCTGAGTAAAGTATTTCGTTTAGTGTTAATATTGTTTCTGAATCACTAGACGACACATAAAAAATAGAATTTAAAAAATGTAATAATTGTTTAAGACTTTATGTTTCTGTAATTACATCGTATAAGATTTCTATTATATTTCATATTGAAATATCTATTCAACATTTAATGATGGGAAACGTTTTAATTGGACAAAAGGTAATGCAGAATAATTAAGAGGTCTAATCAATAAACAAATGAATATTTTTTCAATAAACATTATAATAGTTTATTTAAGCATCAAAACATTTCTAAATTTGCGACCACACGATATAAAAAATGCGAACATCTTATCAGGGAAATGAGCGAGCTTGTGCAAATAGTTGCTCCATACTACAATTTGCGTGTATGCATCTCACCTTATAAGGAGTGATATATCATCTAATAACCGTCATATCACACCTCATGCCTTCATGGTTCATTCTACGAATGCTCAAAATAATACCTCCAGCCACAAAAAAAGGGTGCAGTAGGCAACCCGCCGTACTTCTTCGCTTCATCAGTTGCATACATGCAGACCTATATTGAAGTATACAGAAAATTACTGATATTGATTCATATTAGGATTGTGTGGACACACACTACGTTTTTCAGAACTACGAGTCAACTAAGGGTTGTTTTCTTTATAATATGCATTGAGATTTTATACACCAGAATAAATTTCAATTAAGAATGATGTTTGAAAACGTTCTTATTTCGTAACCATATAAAAATCACTACACAATCTTATTTATAAAACGTAATTACAGACCTTACAAATATAATGCAATTATTTAAGATGAATTCTGTAGATGGTTCATAAGTTTCTTTTTTATTAAACAGCTTCACAAATGTCATGATATTTACAAAAATGATTGGCACAAAGACAGTGTCGCATTGTAACAAAGTTTAAGGTGTTTAAACATTATGTCACTAATGCACTACTAAAACGCCAAACATTAACAAACATAAAATACATTATTTTTACATTCATGTTCTATTTTATGGCACAAAAACAATAAACTATGTAAAACATGAAATTAAACAAATAAAATAAATTTTAATACTTTCTGTTACAACCTGTAGAACGTATTAAAAACTAAACTATTTCATATCAAAGTCATTTTTGCCTCCACCAGTGGACAAGATGCGTTTTGATTAGTTGCTTCCCAAATTATTTCCTTGCACTATCTGAACAGAAATTTTAGGAGTACTTATTAGTTAACGTGATTAAATAATCGAGTCCAAAGGTTTTTTTTTATTAATAAAAGATGCGTCTGAGGGTTCGGTACACATCAATACACATGTTTACACAGCAAACATAAGTTTGAATTTTTAGTCACAGCAGAAAGCATGCAGTGGCATTGCGGTGCGTGCTGGAATTAATTTACAGCCCTTTTTAGGGCAGGGCCGGGCCAAAGTAGGCGCCCTGGAGGGCCGTTGCGGCGCCCGGGCGCGCGCTTCAGGCGCCGGCCGGCTCGCCGACGCGGGCGCTATCTTCCAGTCTCCCAGGCCCGCTTTGCATTACCCAGCAATGCAAGTAAATAATGGTTTTGTTCGCCATTGTGGATACGCAGTGTTTTGCTACCTGCGTCTGCAGCAGTTGCTCAAGTTGACTCGAGCGATACAATTGCGACGTCCGTTTTGTTCGGAGCTGTTGAACACGAGTTGGCGCCGCAGTTTACAAGTTCACGCTAAGGTCGGTAGAATGCTCGGAATTCCTGCAGTCGGAGGCAAGTTGGGCAAGTTTGATGTCTTGAATGACCTCAGCTGCCCCCGGGCCCCCGTGCCGCGTGCTGGCTCGCCGCCGGCCAGGCCGACGCGGCCAAGGAGGAGGCGGTGGCGGCGGCGGCAGCGGCGGCGTCCGTGTAGGCACGGGAAGGTCGGCCCCGACGGCCGGGCGGAGCGGCGGAGGCGGCGATGGAGAGGGTGAGGGAGGCGGGGGCGTCGCCTCCGGCTGGGCGCTTGATCACTTGCTCACGGGTAATGGGACAGACGCGCTTAGGCATGCACGCGCACAGCCTGTCGGTGATTAGCGTGCCCTTATTTAATCAACACCGTCTGGGGACAGCCGCCCCGTGCCGCGCCGCGTCGCGCCGCTTGAAGAACGCCGTGCCGCCGCCGCGCCGCGCCGCGCCCCGGCTGCCGCTAACCCGATCAGCGCGCAGCCGAGGGGGCGGCTGCGGCGCGCAGCCAAATGAGCAATTAGCCGCGTTTTTCAGGCGCGCGCCAAGACGCCGCGTGCGCCCGACTGCGCGCGACTGCGCGAGACGGCCATGCGCGGGGTTCGGTGGGCAGAGAGCGCACCAGCCTGCTGCGGCGCCCTTTTTCTCCCAAGATTTGCAACGCACTATTAAAAAGAGGGAGACATAAATCGTTTGAGGGACACAGGTTTGGTATTTTAGAAAAGGTCACTCGCCCATTGCTTTGGTTTGACCGTCAGTGCATCAGTCGAATCTAACCTTCACAAAATAACAGTTGACAAGCAGAGTAGAATTATTTGTAATGGAAAAATAGATCATTTTATTTCCATAATTGAGATTTCCGCTTTTATTTTGTTTAATTTCAACACAAAGTGTTTATTATTATTCACCATATTATGCAAGCATTCTAATAGCAATTTTCAGACAAATTAATTTTACACATTTTCATATTAACACGTGTGTTTAGCGTGCCAAGTTAATTATACTCGAAGCGCATCTAAAAAGTGAGTTTTCCCATGTCGTCAAGAAAAATATTACAATTTCAGGTAAACTTTATTGGAATAGAAACAGATCGTTTTGCAATATTTTTCTAGCACCAGTAAATTAGCAGCAGTATTGTGACAATTACAAGACTATTGTGGGATCAACATCAAGATCCCTGTACCATAGAAATCTGACGCATGGAATAGGTACAGCCACCTGCAATTCTGTCACTGTGATACGCGTTATGCTGACCGGACACGAATTTGTGAAGTGACATGCAGAACAAAGTATGCGGGATGATCAGTGCAGGTGTTGTCATCCTGCACGATAACGCTCGAGCACACACGACTCGTCTCACTCTAGATCTGCAGCTGTTACACTTGGACCATTCATCCTACAGTTCAGATCCCGTCCCCAAAGATTTCCATCTTTTCGTGCACCTCAAGAAATTCATATCCTGTCAGCATTACGTATATCACGCGCGATTGAAAAGTTGACTAAGAACTTTGAAGAGACTGCTTTGACGACGATAAAAAAACTGAATAACCGAAGACAGTGCGCGTCCTAAAAACATCGGGGGTGTAAGAGTTGCAATTGAAAGAAACCCGCGACGGTCAACTCTCCGGCATTGCACTATACATGGGATTTCCAACAGGACGGGGACCCGGATTTTTCACAATGACCTACACCCTGGTAAGGTGCAACGTGTGCAGGTCCTTAAAAGCACAAATGGAAGAAGGTTCTGTAAAGAAAAGTTCTATTTAATTAATAAAGAGTAAGACGTAAACACGTTATGGCGAATGAAAGGCTCATTTTCATTTCTGGGTTATGTTAAAAAGGAGAATTTGGATATTGGACTGATGTGAATTCTAAACAGCGTCAAAGGCCTCTCCATTCCACAAGTTAGTGGGGTGCGCTACGTCTTCATCAGGCACCATAGGACCCTAATTGTTCGAAGATGATCTAGGCAATGCTGTAACAGTGAATTCACAGAGATACGCAGCTATGTTGAAATATTTTCTTACGAGACTGAACGATATAAACGACGAGACATTTTTCAGCAAGATGGAGAAACCTCCCACACGTTAAGAGTAATCATGAAATGTATAAATAATTTATTTCCAAGTCATGTGTTCTCTTGAAACTGGGATTTTACATGGCCTCCCGTTCCCCGAATTAACGACGTGCGACTATTTCTTGTGGGCAAAGTAAAAATAATGAAAAGGAAAGTGTATCAGTAGAATCCACCCCGAAGAGTTGAACTGAAAGAACGGATCCGATAGGAGGCGGTTCAAATCCCAGTAACAATGCTGCTGAAAGTGATGAATAACTTCATGGATCGTCTGAAAAGAAGTTAAGAATAACTTCATGTCTACGCCTGAACGGAAGTCCACTTACTGGACTGTCAGTCGTTCCTATGGTTTTTAATATATGCTGTTTTTAGTTACAAATTCGTGATAATGAGTGATATCTCCAATTTAAATGAAATAATGAGCATTAAAACGCCCGAAATTGATCCCCAAGGCAGCTAGCCCTGGAAGTATGGGCGATGAGATGATGATGAAGATGGTGAGAGATGAAAGGACGGTACACACAAATAGACAAACACAAATACACCAATGCCCCAGGCGGGACTCGAAGCCGTGGTCTTCAGGTCCGAGATCGCTACGGCAATACTGCCCTAACGATCTCGGCTATCTGATCGGTTATCTGAAAAATATTGATTCCACCAAATTTTAAGAATCAGAATTGGTATTTCAGAACATCAATTATTTTCAAAATGCTTAAAAGATCGATATGCAGAGGGGCTGACGTGGCTCAGGGTATTAACTGAGTTGTATTAACTGTATTGCAGAGTCTTTGTCGGGGAGATCCTAGAGTTCGAGTTCCGACGATGGCAGGATTTTCGATTCTAGCTACAGAACTAGGTCGCGTTCAGCTGCTGACCGGTGAAGAATTCTAGTAGCCGGCTGCTCTGATAGGTAGTTTTCCAAAGTTCCACCGATCAATAGTGAGTGCCGGAGTAGAACCCTAACAAACGGGCCACAGACCGAGCGTGATCTTTCCTTTCTCTTCCTTTTCCTATTCTATTAACTTACTTACATGCATTACTCTTACATACACTACACTACTACACATGTCGCGAGACAATTCGAGAGCTTAGAGCATGTCCCAGCAGGGGCGGTGCCTAGCAAGAGGGAGATACCTGGTTGAGGGAAAAGCCCGCAAGTCGAAGTGTAGAACGGCACCGGCTTTAACGATCCGGCGGAGGAAGAACAACGTCAAAACATGGAATAAATCAAGCACTACGCTGACGGCAGTAATGGCCATAGCAGTTGACACGCTCAGAAACACGAAATAAACAACCAATCAATATATACGGATGAACAATCAATTTTGAAATGTTGCATTCAGATAGTTGAAGGTGTATCTCTGTGGAAGAAATGCAAATCTTATTTTGTAGTTATACTGTCCCCGTAAGCAAGAGGGAGTTTTTAAGAGCATGTTTTATTCTTTGAGTCGTGAATTTAATGTATTAAATAAAAATTCAGATTTTCTTCTTTGAGTTGTATTTCCAATACAATGATTACTCCGGTCGTCACCTTTCTCGAGCTTGTCGCCTTAAATAGTACAGCTCCATAAACCTCTAGCACATAGACGTGTATCGTATCTGTGCAATATTTTGCTAATATTTTTAATTTAACATGTTAGTAAAAGTTTTCTCTAGTAGACTGCAATCTAAACACCCATTATTGCGAAAGTATATTGTGAAATCCCGATTAACACATTATAAAAGATATCAAATCCCTCTTCTATTATACTTTTTAGAAAAAATTGAAGAACGATATTGGGAACCGACTAACAAAACACGCACAGGATTGAGTTGAATTAACGTCTTCTAAATTAACGAGCAATTAAGTCAGATTTAGAAGATCACTATTTCCAGAAAGATATCGTTATATTTGCGTTTAAAATTTGTGTGTTTAAAATAGAAGCACGATTCACATTTTTTTAATAATTTGTAACTTTCTTGTTATAAATATATAAAACTAATTGTCTGTTACTCTTGAATCAATAAATGTTATTCACGTACATTACTGAAAGCAGTGAAAGAAACTATTTTAAGTTATTAATAACCCAATATAATATGTATATTAATTGTCACTCAGGAAACCGGACTGATACATTTAAAGTAAACAAGTTTAGAAAATTATGTACAATAAGTGAATTTTATTAAAAAAATTACTTCACAGCTCGGATAAAAAATTCACCGTCTTCCGGTGAACGGTTACATAAGTTTTTCTTCTTACAACGTATCTTCATAAGGTCTAGAAAGTAAAATGAAATGATAGACACAATGCAACACCATATATATAATTGGAACAGAGATGAAAATTGATTACATTTTCACGCATAATAAACTAATTTGGCGAGACTTAATATAAGTTATTAAAAATAATGATAGATTCACAGCAGAATAAAATTCACATAAATACATTTGGACGCGGGGAATTGTTCAGCTACCAGCCTAATTACAATTTAGATTTCCAAATTTACATCATTATATCTGCTGCTGAAATATTACTTTCGAATATATTTATTTATGTGACCAGCAATAAATCAATCGTGTACTATTTTTAAATATTTATTAATTTGAATTATTTTTATAAACTAAATACGTATCACTCAATAATGTATTGACGTACACTTTTAGGATAAATGTTGCAACACTACAAATAAAAATTACTTTTTAATTATTGTCACGCTTATCAATGGAAAAATTTCATTTCAACAACTTGTATCTTTGAAGTATTCCACACTTTGAGTGACCATCTCTCCTCAGTGACAAAAAAATACAAAAATTATTAATCGATAAACACTTAAGATGAAATTGTGAAAAGCGAGATATCCAGTATGGTGGTTAACAAGTAAATGAAGGAATTATGAAAAAATACCAACATAAATACATGTTCTCACAAAATTGGCTTACTTTTATCAATGCTTACATTGACTATTGGCATTACAGACTTACATCACCAACACGTATTATCTAACCAACCTAACGAACTCATATTCAAGATTTAAATTTATTAAAGCATGAAATCTGCAGAAAAAGTGCAAATGTTAATATAACTGTATCTGTGCCCCTTATCTGTTTCACCCATTCATGTTTCAAGATTATATCTTACAAAGACTTTCGATTCAGACACTGATTCCATTTAAACGGTATCAACAACATACGCTAATGTTTCGTTCGTCAATATTGATTATATCTTGAAGTGTCAAGTGGGTGCGAAAAGACAGACGTAGGAAAAAATCGGTCATTGGCACAGTGACATTATTTTGTTTATTTAATGACTATATGATACCTATTGAAGAACAGGAATAATTCTTATCATTATACAGTAGTGTACACTCACATTATCACATTAAAATGCATTCTCCTCCTTGAAGTTCATTATTGTACTTCATAAGTGTCATAATACGAGTAAAATAGTATTTCATGGTGCGAGGTATATAACATGTTTTAATTTTAATGTTCGTCAGAAACATACATCACAACTGATACATACGCTATGAATGTATGTATCATTTTAAACAATTTTTACAGAAATTCTCATGTACACCTGCTTCACTAATTCTCGCAACGCTGTGGAAAATGTTATCCTCGTGTTGTTAAAGAGAAATGAAATATCCTTGAAGCAAACGTTTCTAATATTGATTTCCTGCAAATCATAAACAGATTGCAAGATCTTAGTAAAATGTTCCAAGAACACCTCGTATTCTATTTCTCACTAGAATAAGGAATAAATTAAACACGAATCGTCCAGAGATATGACGCTCAAAATTCTCAGTTGAAGGAGAGAACAAGTAGCCATGATCAAATTAATTCCGTTCATTTCTTTCATTAATTTAGAATTTAGAAAAAGAAAAAGTATATTCTATGTATGAAGAGGCAGATTTATAATTACCAATCAAAGAAAAAGAACATTGTTGTTGCCAAACAAAAGTGACGCATGTAAAAAATCGTATTTTTATAATTATTCAAAGGAAAATCTTTTATCTTAGCCGGGAAAAGGTCATCAAGATATGTCACAAAACATGCGGTAGATAGATAAAATCATTTTGCCTTCGGGTGCGATATACGTGGTTTCGTTTATCATGAAACAGGCTCCACACTTTCACCTGCAAAATTGCCATTCTTAGAAGTCCTCTTTGTTTCAATTTTTCTTCTACATTGGCAATGTCTTTCTAGAACTTGATTGTTTCATTTATTCCTTTCCCCCAAAAATATAAAAAGTTATATTATTTACGTATGTTAAACCATCAAAATCATTCTTAGACGGTGCCCAAAATAATTTATTTCAAATCATTAGAGTTTATATAAATTAAGATATTCCATCACTGGGCGAATCTTCTCGTTACAATTTTGAAGAAATAATTTGATCTTACTCACAAAACACAAATAGTAACAGACTTCTTTTACACACTGAAATTATACTTTTGACAAATTATAATTGTATAAATGTTTAATACTCAATTTTCTACGGTGGAAATTTTCATAATTATTCGATTACCTTGGAAAATTGACTACATTTTGTCACGTCGACACCTACGGCAATGAAAATAAACGTATCGATTGTTTAATCTTTATAATGTCAATTATAACTTTAAAGTAATTGTTCAAACACCTGATATCATCAACAAACTACACTCAAGACAAAGAAAACAAACGTTTCTAAAATAAAAATTGACAAAATAGTCAATCAATAAATTATTTATTTCTAAAATACATTTTTGTGTGCTAAAAGGAAGAGAAAGTACAGTAAAAGAAAAGACAGTTATCATTAATTTGCTTAATATTGTAAAATTTTCATTGAAAATACAAGGTTTAGAAATATTTGATATTGAAAAATAGAAATTGCATCAAACATAGATATTTGAAGAAAAAACTGAAAAACGATGTGAAGTCTGAGTGAACGAAGGAGTAAACAAACAAAAGACCACACTAAAAAACGTGAAAAGGATCAAGGGTAGGCTAGAACAATTAAATAGAATATGCCATTAGTATATCAATAATATGAATTAAATTTGTATATTTTGTTGTAGTCACTGAAAAATGCATTAGAAGATGGGATTGGTAATGTAAGATGTAATTGGCTTGAAGGTATTACTACAGGAGCAAAAGTAATATGTTAAAAAAATGTAAACTAATTTCATTGGATTGAACTTTGTGTCTGTGAAAAAGGATGTCGAATGGTATGTGCTTACGACTAATGGTGGGAAGTAAGAGAAAGGTTAGACAAATACGTAACTCTAAAAGACAAAATTTTACTACGGAGTAAAACAATCAAGATACTAGAATATCGGCAACAATATTAGTACAACAGGACGTAGATTCAACTTCCTTGATGTTCCAAATCATAATTTCTATAAAATTCCAAAAGTTTGGATATCGAGTAGAACTCAATCGTTTAGCATCGGGTTCAAGTAACAAAGGTCCACATGCAAAATTCTAATTCCCGAGTACGTTCATCCATTAAAAATACAGCACGTGAATATCTTGATAAAAAGGTTTGCTGCAGATTCAATATTTCAAATGACTCCTGCGTGATGAGGATATATTTGTACTTTTCAACTGAAGTTTGGTCAAATGAGTGTCTAAAGATCGAAGATCAAAATAATACGACAATTGTAGAATTTGTGAGTAATGACTAGACTGAACAGCAAATATCATGAAATATTGTGTTCATATCTTACTAGAAATGCACTTTTGATACATTTAAACTTAATACTTCCTTATTTAAATACCAAAATGAAGTGATGTTTTGTTAATCTTTTATTACCACAATTGAAATTATTGGGTTTTGATTAAACTTTTTTTGTATTAAAATAAGAAAGAAGAACAATTTTTACACTTTATATTCTTGTACAATATGTGTTCGATTTCTCCTAATTCGCACATTTACTCGAGAATATAAATCTAATACTGACGTGCTATTCACTTAATTTTGTTTGATAACACTTTAAAAATGTAATTATAGATGACAAAAATATCAAGTGTAATACGAAGTACTACGTCGTATTAGTTATTTTCTTATTTACATCTAAATAAGAAACAATCAAGATCTTTTCATTGAATAACACCAATTGGAACGTACTGTTCTGTAGTTTTGATAGTAAGAAGATAACACATTTAACAACATTATTATTAATATTATTATTATTGTTGATATTAACAGTTTGTGTTCACCTCAAATCTCACGATTAGCTTTAGTTTCTTTCTAACCACAATGGACACTAGAACGTTTCATAAAATAAAACTCGGACAGAATAAATGTTATTCGCCAAGTGGCAAACTGCTCGCGGAAGCAGGAGCCTTCCACGGGCGTCGGCAGACACTTCCCGAGCCAGGCGACGGCGGCGGGCGGCGCCGCTCGAGCGGCGGAGCGCCTCCGGAACGGCGGGCCGGCTGCCGGCGGGCGCCGACCGGAGGTCAGGGAGCAGTGCCCGCCGGCCCCCGCCCGTCGCCCCCGGCACGCCGCCCGCCGATGGGGGGGGCGCGGTTCTTCCGCTCCCCGCGGCCGCTTCCGCTAAAAGCCCGCGCGCACGCAGAGGCACGACCCTGCGCGCGCGGCCACACGCCCGGGCCGGCCCTCGCGCCACGCCGCAACGCGACCGCCGACTGGACGGATGCCTCTACCGGCGGCCGGCGGCTGCTCACTCGCTGCTGCGGGCCTAAGGAAACAAATATTTTGCTCAGCTGGAAGCTTGAGTACAACATACTATAAAACTTGCTCAGTGCGGAATCTCAATGGATCAGGGTTTTTTCCCTCGTATTATACGAGATTCCGCATTATGCAATGTAATACTGCTGAATTTACTTTCGCGACGCGACCCGCCACCTCCACAGCGGTGGCGGCTGGCACCGCCTCGCTGCTGTGTGTCTGCGGAAAAAAATAATTTGCCCACATTAAGGTTTGGAATGGTACAAAATACTCTAAAACTTGCACAGTGCGGGATCTCAATGGCGCGGTATATATTTTTTTTAATTTTTTTTCTCGTATTAGACAAGATTCCGCATTATCCAATGTAATATGGCTGAATATACTTTTGCCAGGTCCGCGACTTATGTTCACATTAGAGAAAGATTTCTACACTTCACACGTTCCGCGTGGAGCAAGTTGTTCTGTAGAACAGCGAACCATCTCCAAACACATCTCGCACACACGGGTGTGGTTGGTGATGACTCATCGTGACTTACGTGTTAATGCAGAAACATTTTGCAAACATAGAGGAAGGTTCAAATGAACAACGAAATATCAGCATGTAATGCGAAAAAAATTAATAAATAGCAAGGAATGCTATGAAAATGTATGCAAAATGGTGACGAAGAACCATTCCCTCGGTATTTTTGCTACTTCTTCAATTCAAATTTGACAAATAGAAATCAGTGACAGGTTTTGAATGTTGTAGTTCACTGAGAACTCTTCTACGTGGAATAAATGAAACCGAAATACAAACACTCAGTCTTAGAAATTACTCATATAATACATAATTCTGCATGAACCAAAGCCCAGGAACACGGAAACTGAAAAACTGTTATTTTAACACAAAGCTTTAGAAGTATACTTGAATTTACTCTTTTCCTGGTGATTAAATAAATGTTATGTGTGAAAATATACGAAACTGTAAAAACAAAACATCGGGATACGATACAAAATAAATCCATTTTGCCAAGTCGCAAGAAAGATGGTATTAAATCGTTTCATAGAATGGCGAAGAACCCAGGTTTAATAACAAACTTATGCTAACTATTCTCCGATTCAAATATTATAGATAGATTATCCTCTCCTAAAAAGTTAATGCCTCCTGTCATTGTGATTTCTTATAAGTAATTTTAATATACACCAAATTATATTCACTCAGACGCCAAAATCAGTATGATTTATAATATTCTCGCAAAGAGAGTACATGGACATTTTTAATTGTACGAATAATTTTAATTTAATTTATTTATCGTGGGAAATAGGGAAACATCTATGTTAAGTATGGGTAAGAATTACAATCAGCCTACGTTTTCTTAAGCATACGTATCCTCACCCACCTATTTTACTACACCTATTTGGATTACGAATAAAGAAGACTACGATCGTGAAAGACAACGTTTATAAACTAAAATTTTTCGATACGGAAAAGGAAGGAGAAAGGGAAGAAAAAAGAAACTTATTTGTTGCATTGCAGAAAGAAATGAACAAGATGTGAATTGTAATGCAACATTGTATATGGCGAATTAGAGGTACTACACGAATTCAAAGTGTTGCTTAAATATGCAAATAAATGGGCAGGAATAAAATTAATATTACTGCGGCAAATATTTATGGCGAAAGTTGGTCAGTTGAATTTTAATAATATTTTTGCGTAAATATAAAAGGAAAAAGACATAGTTGTATCCAAAGTTTCGGCAAATGCAAGAAAAGAAAATTATATTTACAAATCGATGGACGAGTTGGAAATGCAATGCATGTAACATTGAGGACGATATCATTTGACTGGAAGAATATTTAATTCCCATACTTAAACAATTTCTGATAAAACCACAAACAGTATGCTTTCAATTAATATCATTTTATTTTACAGCTGTATTTTGTATGAGAGATATGACAGATATGTAATATTAAAACAAATCCACCAGAACGTTTTAAGATAAGAATTGCAATAATCTTAAAACAAAATGCACACGTAATTCTAAGAATTCATTAAGTTATTGCCAATTTCTGCCTTTCTTTCTCCTAAATCATAAGTTACATCAAACGGTTAATGTTTCGTTTATACAAGAGAGTAATGTAAACATTTGTAATATAAAAGTCTCATTTTACGCCCTGAAAAGAAAATAATAGCACAAATTAGAATGTCCACATTTCAAATTTTGTACCTACACATAAATTAAAGTCTCCTCAAATAATAATAATAATAATAATAATAATAATAATAACAATAATAATAATAATAATAATAATAATAATTATAATAATAATTACTATTGTTATTATATAATAGTGTCTAAATAACATATTTGCTTCACAAATATACAGTTCAGTGAAGGAACTACATATAGATTCCTTTTATTGTGTTAAATAACAAAATGCTGTTTGAGTGAAACATGGTGTTTTTATTGCAGTTTTGATGATAATGCAAAATTTCATTGATTCTGAAACTAGACAAAAAATCTTGTATACAAGAAGATAATCTCATTAGGTTATTTAGTGCATAGGGTGAAATTAATCGTGAAAATTATTGAATGATTATCGCATTTTAAAAATAATTACTGATGAAACTATTTATTATATTTTAATACATAGATATAATATTAAGAAGGATTTAAAGGAAACTACTATTGATTTACAAGTATATATTGTTTTTTTCGGCTCAGCCACTACAAAATGCACCGTACTAAATAATCGTAATAATATTTTCTTTAATTTAATAACAAAATAAACTAAACCTTTCTATTAATCGTTTCCGTATAAACATGGACAATCTCAAAAACAAACTACGTTAGTTACTTTATCTCTGTTATAATCTAAGTATTTGATAATGACTGAAAAATATACTAATATTGGGTATTGCTCTATTTTATACGACAAAATAGGTAAACTCACTAGAAACAAAAACACGATAAGTGTTCTACAGAAGATTTATACCTTATTTGTTATAATGAGAATAAAATAAGAATATTTTTTCTAACTTTCAAGTGGATACTTCATAAAATAAGTTTTTTTCTGGCGCAATTTCAGCCTTTTCTGGAACACAATAACATATCTTATGAAATTTCTCATCTTATGAAGAATTCGTAACGCGAGGGGGTAAAAAGTATGTCTCAAAGGGAAATCAAGATCTCAGACTGATGGTACACCGTAATTAATGACAGTGAAATTCAACAAAAGCATTTTTATTTCAGGAAGGAGTGGTCCAAAAAAATGATATACATGAGGGGACTTCATTTTAACAAATATATTCTTCAGTTCTGATTTCAGGATTCACTTTTATAATATTTAAAATCTTACATGAACTGTTCGTAAACAGGAGATTCTATGTGGTTTGTTCTCAGTAATTGGGATTTTATTGTAATAAGTAGATTAGGACGAACAATTAATGTGGAATGACGAAGATAAAAAAAACGTGTTTCGTACTAACTTTAATCTTTTTCATGTTTTAAACACAACAGAAAGAAATAGTTGTTTTTTTTGAACTACACATTCAAATAAGATTTTATTAATATGCACAGCAATACATTAATGTGTCATTTCGCTAGTAATTTTGAATTTGCAAATAGTAAACGAAGCGTGCATTGTATTTTACACATTGATGAGATGAGGAGAAATAATCTCAATTTTTTTTATTTCGAAGAGATCTAGAAATGGTACTATTTATGTAATTCGTTAAATGCTTTCAATGTATTTTAAGATTTACACACAAAATCACTCCTGTATTTAAAGAATCAAGAACCATTATTTCCACGCTTTCTCGTTTATATTTCAATAGCTTGTTGAATTAATGTTGACGATCCAGGAAACTAAAATTCATCATGTAGCTCTCCTCACTAAATGGACTAAAAGTACATGCAATCTCATTCCACATTTTATAAGGGATAAAACGAATCATTAACTACACAGGAAATTAGAAACGTGTACGTCATTACGTTATCAGTGTCCGTTCCTTGATAAGGACCCTAAACACACTCCAGATCGTGGCAGAGGGACGTCCACTTTGCAACGCAGCAACATCAACCTAACCGCGACATGAACTCAAATACTGCCCACTTATCTCACCCGCGCATACCCAGTATATCAATCTATAAAGGGAATTTATGAAGAAGAAACTCGTCCGGGTGGATATTTTTCTTTCCGGAGCTATTAAGAGTTTTTCTCCCTGTGGGAAACGACGCTTCGCAACTGCTGGCTCCGGCAGGCGAGGCGCGGTCCTAAACCAAGAGCAAATCGACAACGCACCACCTCCTGTCCCTCGTCTTCCGCCCCCCGGTCACCCCGACCCC
>BOPP01000004.1:15870801-15883414 GCA_017312745.1 Gryllus bimaculatus | reverse complement strand
GTATGCCCCTCCTTTTGCCGGCGCCCTCTCTCCTTTCGCTCTTCACTGCTCCACGTCGGCTCCATCTGCGCGTGCTTTGCTTTGGAGGGGAAGCAGCAACCGCCTCGAGGGTGCGCCATATGTAACTCGCAACAATTCAAATAACTAAGAAATAAAATGGATGGTTTAATTTATTTTATGTGTATTGACTCACAATGCTTCATGTTATTTTGAACGCCTCATTCAAAAAGTGTGTAAAATGAATCCGACTCGCAGATAGTTATCAAGAAATACATAAAATAAAAAACACTATTGGTTTAAACAGCACATACTTTCTCATATTATATATAACTGTTAAACAATATTATAATACTACACCTTGTATCTTACTACCTTTGTTATATTTTATTATTTTAAACATTTTTTTCACACCTGTCTTTCGGTGTTTAGCCAACTCTTGAAAAAATCGTGAGAGATTAAAAAAATACATATTTTTATTTTACCATAATTCAATAGTTTTAATGACAATGACAGTTTTACCATCTAAATGTATAGCATGCAATCCTTACAAAAAGATTAGAGAAAAATTTCGTGCCTTTTTTGAGAAAATAATGTTTATGTATTTATAGAAAATTGTCCAGAGTTCCCGCAAAATTGCGCAATAAGTAATTATATTTTGAAGGGTGGGTACTTAAACTTATTTAAAGTTTAACATCTAATTTTGAGGAATATATTGCATTCAAAAACCTCTCTATTATTAATATATGATTGTAGGAGGAAACATATTTCGAACATTTGCCAGTTATTTTAATGAAAATTGGACCTGCATCATTTCTATGAACATTTACTGCAATAAAAAAATAATAAGGAAATACACAGTAATTTTTTTAAAAAAAACTAAAAAATTTCCAGGAACTTCATGTAAAGTTCTCAACAAAATAAAAATTCGCTATCAAATTCGAAGGATACTACATAACATCGAAGAGGGAATACTTATTTTTTTTCAGTTACACCTACGATTTAGATGCTAGTATGGTTCTTAGAATGCAGACGGAAACAACCAGTCCCCCAATAACGGGTATTTTTGTCCAAACTTCGACATCAATTTTTTGCAGCATTACGTAACGTTCCGTATACCAAGTATACAGGTAAATTTAAAAACGACATTTTCTCACTTCAAAACAATGAAAGTAAATAGTTGTTTCCAATCACAAAGTCTAAAGAGATATTTCTTACTTCCCTTTTTAAGCTACTTTTACCTACGTTGTTCCAAAACGCAAGAAAAAGGCTGCAAAAATGAGTATCAGCCGATTCCTTTAACGTATGTTTCAGATGAAAAAAAAATTACAAGAAAACAAGATAAATTAAAGAAAGAATACCTTTTCACACTTTCTCTTTCTCTCTCTTCTCTCTCTCTCTCTCACCTCTCTCACTCTCTCTCACCTCTCTCACTCTCTCTCACCTCCCTCACTCTCTCTCACCTCTCTCACTCTCTCTTTGTCTCTACCTCACACACACACACACATACACACACACATTTTATTAACTATTTCAAAGGAAAACACGTTTTTTATCAACAGTTCTGCACTGTCGGGCGGAATTTTTTCTGCAAGTAGACGAACAGTTTCTTTCTTTTCACTGAAAATTCTATACTGTTTTGGCAAAAAATAAATTGGAGGCGTTTCGAAGATTTTTTGATTAGTTACGTTTTTTTAAACTAAAATTACGGGAAAATGACTCGTATTTTAAAAAAACATTACATGGCCATATTTAAAAACCTGTTATTGAAAAACAAATTCAATTAAGAAAAAATTGTTTTCAGTATTGGATTTCTAGGAAGACGCCGAAAAGTTTGTGATATTTTTCAATTTTCGTAAATTCAGACAGTTCAACCAAAATGCGACATGCCACATTCTTTAAGCAACGTTTGTTCTATCCGAGAAAGAAATTTTATCCAAAAATGTTGCGCCATCTTTGCGTATATTTTTAAATTGCTGTTCAGCCTAAATGTAAAATACCTCCCAAAACGAAAATATCGGTTTCAAATTCGCAGGGCTTCAGTTTCGGCCAGATCGATCAGAGAATCTCAATTTAAGAGAAAAATGTTTGAACGGTTTAAGCTCTGGATTTGAAACGAACGGGCAGACAGACGTTTTGCGGTAAACCAAATTCTCGGTATCAAGGAGTGAACAAAGAGTGAATTCTGAATACATAACGTCATAGATGAAGTAATTACTTCATACATGATCAAGATTTAACATTTTCGTTACCAAAGCCCTACTAATACGAAGTTCTTTTTTGACGATAATTCGCCACTTTCCGCTACAGTATTAAAAATATTTTTTCTTTACTACGTAAGTGCGTGATAGATGACGAAGATAGTATTGACGCTAAAATAGGGCATACGTATTTGCTTTATTCCTAACATGTGCAATTTTCGAAAATACAGAAATTTGAATGAGTAGGGGGGTATATCTAAAAAAAGTATCGCCTATTTATCAGATTTTCTTACTACCCTCTCCCTACTAGCCAATAATAAGCTGCGACTCTTCTCGTATCTTAGGAGGCGGTATTTATCGATCACTCCTCCTCGTTTCGCCAAACGGGGATTTATCGACAATTTACAAAGCACTCGTGGTATTACCTATGAAAATGACACGTCATTTTTTAAACATCCTGTATTCGTGGAAAAAACATGAAAGGAAAAACGGGACTATTTTTCGGATTATTTTTTCTATTGCATTCAATTCAAGCAGCAATTACGAGAAAACTATTCAACTCAAGCAGTAACTGGCAAAAACCAGCGATTTTTCAAGAAATTGTACATGACCTCACTTAAAGATATATTTTTTAGAACACATTTAAAAATAATATCTCTACTTTAATATTTTATTTTTGTAATATTAACTTTTAACATTTTTTTAAATGCAGCGCTGGTTGAAAATTGGACAACCGAAATTTTTTTACCGTACTTTGCTATATTCCAGGAAACAAATTTAAGAATTAAATTGGAGTGTTTTTCTTGAGAAAATAAATATTTAAAAATTGCCTCCATTTCATGGCTAAAGTATTATTATATAAACTATCATATTCTCTAAACAGTTTGCATAAAGAACAGATTTTATTAATGAAAAACTATATTTTTTTAATATTGTAGTTGTAGGAGGACGCCGAAAAAATTGTGTACTTTTGCAGTTTTCAAAAAAATCTGCGATTTTAACACAAATCAGACCTGCGTTATTTTTAAGCGTTCTTCATGCAATCCGATGACACTGTTTAACAAAAACATTTAAGTCACTTTTTAGAAAACTCCAAAAATGTTCTTGAGGCTTTATGTAAAGTACCCTTAAAAATATCTGCTTCATACTCGCAGGTTCTCGAGTTCGTTCACATTGATCCGGGAATATAAATTTTGCAGACAATCGTCTAAACGGGTTAGGCGCTAGGGTTGACTACAGACGGGCGGGCAGATGAAGACAGATGTTTTGCCGTCATTGAGTTTTCGGTATAAAGGGCTGACAAGATGTGGATTCTGACTTCTCAACGCGTAGAGACAATAATTTGTTATATGTAGGAACAAGACTTATCCACTTTATCTTTACCAAAGCATAACAATATAGAGTTTTCTACCAAAAACTCATTGACTGTCGACGCACGAGTACCGTACTTTATCTTTATTACTTATGCAGTAAGGCAGGAAACTAAAAAGAGTGCACGCGCATTTTCGTACCACAAACATGAGTGTGTATTTTCACACTTTATTGTTCTAAAATTAAAATTGCCTTCTGGCGTGATGCTGAGAATTGAAGTCATTTCATTTTCACATACACTTGGATATCGCTTTTTCAAATTTATTTTCTTATATTTGAAAAGCGGGCTAGACTTGACTGCTACTCAGCCTCTACCTACATTGACTAGTACCTGGACGATGAATCCAGGCCCGGAAACCAACTACTAACTAAATTGCAACTAAATTGCAAATGTATTCTTGGCACTGGAATTGATTATGTGCGTACATAAATACACGGAAATGAAAAAGACGGAGACGGGAAAATATATCTTGTGTCCCAGTTTTTTTTATTTTACAGATATGAACTACTTCTTTTATAAAGAAGACGAGTTTTTCGTGTTATACTCGTCCTATACTCACGAAAACGTCAAAATAAAACTTACGAATCATTATGTCACCAAACAAGTTATTAATTTTGTTGTTTTATTTCACCTATATTTTTATAATCTTGAGAGGGTGAAACGAAATTCTCATACGAAGATAAAATATATTTATATATTTTAAAATGTACTTGTTTTCAAAACAAAAAATAAACTCTTTATCATATTAAAACTTGCTGGATAAATTAAAATTCAAGAATCCAATTTTTTTTAATAGCTAAAAAGAAGTAAGGACAAACTGAATTTAACGCCTTCTGGGGGGGGGGTATCATGATCAATAAAGAGTATTAAGAAGAGGACATAAAGGGAATGATAATAATTGATACTACAGAGAAAACAATAGATTAAATACAAACGTATACACATTTAAGGGTTTTCCTGGAGAAAGAAAGAACGGAAAGTTCAATATGAACCGAAGAAAGAAAAGTGCAATATATAATGAGATATAGAGATAGCAGGTAATAATGAAAGACAGGGTGAAAGAAGATCTTAAATGTTATTTATCATTTTAAGTGATCCTTAGATAAATTCATCGCAAAAAAGGGAAAGATATGATCATTTTGTAAATTAGTAATATTTCTTCTCATATTATACCACGATTTGTATCATTAATTCCCTTTACTTGTGAGTTTCTGTATTTCAATATTTGTGGATAAAGTTAAAATTAAATTAAGAATTTGTATTTGAACTCGATGTACAAAGAGAAGACTAGTTGAAATACCTGAAAGCGAAAGATAGGAAGTTGCATGCATGTCAGTATGTTTGCTATTGAGTGGGTATACGATGGATGCCCATGATTTAGAATATGGTATGCAAACTAACTTATTCATGTTCAGTCAACAGTGATAGATTTGGGTGAAACCTAACTCGTTTCTCTTGATTCTTGTGAAAGCAGAAGCTTATTTAATGTATGTTAATGAAAAGTAGACTATTCAATAACCACACTAAACTTTTGGGAAAATAAACTGATTTTGAAGAAGTTGCTCTTCCTCATTTGACGCTAAAAATGAAGGTAAATAAAACACCTTCCACGACTATCAAAATGTGTGCAATAAATAAAAAAAATTTAAAAAGCTACTAAAGAAGCTCATACTTTTTCACAATTTTGAAACTATTGTAATTAAAATTCACTGCAACAATCGATGCCTGCACAGATATTTAGCTTTATTTTCAATTAATTGCGTTTAACTCCGACTGAAAGTATGCGGTAACAACATTTTTTCAAAAAATTGCATATGATCTTATTTCAAGAACTAATTTTTACAAATTTAGAAATTAATTGTTTAGAAACTGTCTACATTTAACCCCATATTACGCTAAAACTACTCATATTTTTTAACAATTGTACAAAGTTTTATTTGAAGACATTATGAAAGAACAGGATAAATGAAAATAATTTCAACCTTCAATAATGTAGTTTAAGGAAGAAGCCGACAGAATTTTGAACTTTAAATTTTCAGAAACTCGGAGTTCAACAAAAGTGAGATCCGCGCCAAATTTTAAGCGCCTTTGCTCTATACGAGAGTAAAAATTAATCAAACATTTGGAGTGGCATTTTAACATTTTTTATAAATAGCAATTTTTTGTAAAATTGTACACGACTTTATTTAAGGGCTTCCCTTTTACCTTTTCGCCGAACTACGTAAGTAACAAGGGGAAAGTAAAGTAATCGTCTGGCGGAACTCAGTGTTGTTTTTTTTTTTGCCAGAAACACTCTTATTTTTGGGCCGTGATAAAGAAAAATTGGATAAATTTTCCCATAGGTAAAATAGTAATGTTATTAGCAAATGACTTCCTCTACAAGTTGTGTAATTCCGACTTCACGTTGTGTAGACAGAATCAATATTTTGAGGGTCCTTCAAACAGAAAACTCGACTGACGGCAACACGTTTGCCTGTCCGTCCGTCCGTCCGTCTATTCGTCCATCAATCCGTCTGTCCGTCCGTCTGTGATCAATACTTGCGCATAACCCCTTCAAACAATTTTCTACTAAGTTGATATACCCTGGTCAATCTACCCAACCTTAAAGCCCTAAGAGTTTGAAACGGATATTCGGGTTTCGGTAAGTACGAACTATTTCCATTAAGTCCCAATTTCAAAATTTTCAAAATTTTCTCAAAAATGGCGCAATTTTTTTTATTAAACTTTGTCTCCAGATACCATAAACGTAGCTAAAATTGGGGAATATCTGATTTTCTTTCAATTCCCCAATTAAAGTTTAAGATTAAGAATTTTTCTTAATGAAGTCGGTTCTTTTAAGACATATTGAAATAAGGTCATGTATAATCTTTCAAAAATAGGGGCACTTTTCACACATTTTGCGTGAATAAAGGCAATTTTTAAACAATTATTTTCTGAACAAAATTTTCTTAATTTTTTCTCTTATCTATAGATAAGTCAGTAAAAAATAAAGCTGATAACATATTCAGCGAACTTTGTAGTTTCGAAAATTGCAGAAAACTACAAAATGCAATACAAATGTTCATTTTTCTTAAATGAAACCTTTGCAACAATAATAGACTTTTAAATAAGATCATGTTGATTGAAAAAAAACATTGGTTTTCACGCAATATCTGGCAGAAGTTCATGCAATTCTTTTTAAAAAATTTAAAAAAATTGTTACAAATTTTCATTTATTTACGTCTACTAATAGAATAAAGTCAGTTAGGATTGCCCGGGTAATTTTCATTGAATTCACTGAATTTTTAAAAATTGCAAAAGTTGCAATAAACTATTGTAGCACCCCTAGTTTAGAACTTAGTATTGAACATTTGCAATATAAATAGCTACCAATTTTTTGAAAATACTTGGTGATTGCTGAAAATGAGATCAGCATCACTTTTTTATCGTCCTTCGCTACATAGGAAAGGAAGGAAATAGAGACTTTTTGAGAAAAAAATTGTAAAATGTTTCTTTAATTGACCGGATAATAACGCAAAAACTTCTTGTATTTTCGACACAATGTACACCAACACATTAAAAGATGCGTTTTTGAAGAACAGATTTCATTAGAAAAACTGGTGGAGCTACAACAGCACATACTTTCTTGCAAAGAAAAACTTGGGAGTAGTTCTTATAAATTTCAGAAACGAATTACGCGAAATCTAGTTTTTTTTCTAGGAATAGTAAATCACCTTTTTTAAACTGCTGATATTTACAACATATTTTTTCTAGGGCAAAAAACTATGTCTTCAATTTTGTAATTTTTAAATGTTAACTTTTTGCAATTTTCGAAAAAATGAATTCGCTGAAAATAAGACTAACTACATATTTTTCATACAAATGACGAGAAAATGTAAAAGAATATTGGAGCAATTTTTGAGAAAAACAATTGTTTAAATAATCAAAATTGCTTACAATTTGCGCCAAATTGCACGAAAACTACTCATATTTTTGAGAAATTGAGCATTAGCTTATTTCTAGATCTGTTTTAAAGAACAGATATTATTAAGTGAAAAAAATCTCTATATTCAATATCATAGTTGTAGGAAGACGCCTAAAGACAATTGCCCTTATGCAATCATGAGAGCTGCCCCCATAAATCCTTTACGCTAACCTAGAACAATGTTTAATAAAATAATTGGTGCCATATATGAGAAAATTTTGAAAATGATTTTGAGGCTTCATTTAAAGAACACTCAAAATCAAAATAACAGGTTGAAAGTCCCTAAGCATGAAGATCGTCAGATCGATCAGGGAATATCAATTTTGGAGAAAATCGGCTTAAAAGTTTGGGCGCTAAAGTTGACCACACACGGACAAACAGAAGACGTTTTACCGTCAATCGATTTTTCAGAATCGAGAACACACAAAACATGGATTCTGACCATACCAGGTGTTAGAGGAGGTAGTTTACTATATGAAGCAATAAGATTCATCCAGTTTTTCGTTACCAGGGCCCGGCAATAAGAGAATTTTCTACCGAAAATTCGGCATTTTCCGGCGCACGATTACATTACTTTCTCTTCGTACGAAAAAGTAAAAATATATAACTTCATTGTTGTAGTTTAAGGAAGATATCGAAAGTTTTCGGATTTTTGGAATCATCTAAAATTTCAGGAGCTCAACGAAAAAGAGCCATTTTGAGAACATTTTGAAAATACTGAAGCTTCATGTAAATTACCTCACATAATCAAAATATCCGTTTCAAACTGGCATATCCTCAATTTCGGACATATCTATTGGGGAATGTCAGTTTTAGATGGGGAATATCAGAAAAGTCGATTGAACGGTTTAAGCTCTATCGTTGACCAAGGTCTGACAGATAGTCGTTTTGTTGTCTACAAAATGTTCGTCATTTGGGGCCCACAAAATGTGGATTCTGACTACACAACGTTTAGAGGGAGAAAATACCACAAATAGGAAAAACATTTACTAAATTTTTTGTTATCAGAGCCTCAAAGTAATTCTGTGAATATTCTGTTTTTGCGTCAGTATTAGAATTCTTTCTATATACAACATTAGTAGAATTTAAAAAAATTAAAACTGGGAACCATTTTTTAGAAAAAAAATTAATTGCCGATATTCCACTCATTACGCAAAAATTACTGATATTTTTGAAAAAGAATTCATGACTTTATTTCAAGAAATAACTTTTAAAAAGAGATTTCATTAAGAAAAGAATTACCTATCTTCATTATTATAATTGCAAGAAGACACCGAAAATATTCTGTTTCGAAAATTCAGAGCGTTAACTGAAAATGAAGCCTGCTCCGTACTTTTAAACATTTCTGCTTTATCGGAAAAAATAATAATAAAAACATTTGGACAGTTTTTGAGAAAATTTTCAAAATGTTGTTGAGGCAATATGTAAAGTAAAAAAAGATATATCTGTTTCAATTTCGGAGGGCTTTCGGAGTTCGGACAGATCGATCGGGGAATGTCAATGTTGGAGAAATTCATCCGAACGGTTTAGGCGCCAGTGTTGATCACAGGGAAGACGATTGCGTGGATTTGAGATTAAACATGAGATAAAGTACTACGTATGGTTGCAAGACGTAAATTTTGTTATCAGGAACTCACAATAAGAGCCTTCCTGACGAAAAGTCGCCACTTTCTACCGCAGCCGTACTGTACTTTCTCTTTACGAGTTTATGTATACACCGATTAAATAAACATTATCATGATATAAAATATGCTATTTTTTTTAGGAATTTGTGCCTGTTTGGGTCTACCACTTTGGAATTTAGGTTTTTTTAATTTGTATACACTTTCAAAAAAGGAGTTGTTCGTCACAGACATTTATAGACTTCCTACGGCCGTGCGAAAATCAATAAATCGATGGTGCTCTTACTACTGGCTGAAATGACTGCTTATGTTTTGGAGAGAAGTTACAGTAATAAATCACTGAAAGCATACATGTTTTGTGTTCACCTCGATCACGTACTTTATGAAATATTTTTAGAAAACATAATGTAAATTTTACAGATGAATAATAGTATTGATGTCTCGTAAGTCATCGCAATAATTTGATTCTCAACCAAATTGCTTTTTGGAGTTTTTAACCCTTTTTATGGTTTACGAAATTCAGTAAATGTATAATTTATTATAAGCTCTTAATTATCGTAATGGATTTCTAATTGAATTACCTAAAAATTAATAGCTCATATGTATTATCTTTTATTGGAGTATCGTCCGAATTCTTTCAGTTATCCATGAACACGGAGTATAGAACGTGAACAATCGTATCCAACACTTAAACCGCTCTTCCAGCGCGGTGAAACCTATTAGCATCGCCCCGCCGCACTCTCCGCCAGTACTTCTCAAAATACTCCCATTAAAACGCGCGTCGAGCTCCGTAGCAGCCTGGGAAAACCACTCAAAACCTGCGGAAGAGGAAAAGCCGAGGGAGGGCCCCGCGAGAGAAAGCGATTCTCGGAGGACGAGCGCGATTATCCGGTTTGAAAACGAGCCGGCGCAGGGGGAAAGAGAGCGGGCGGCGGCCGGCGCCACGCGTGTGTGGCGGAGCGCCGGGGAGCGCACGCGCCCGCCACACTACGCCACGCCACGCCACGCCACGCCACGCCACGACGCGAGCACGCGGCGGAGCAGCGCGGCACACCGCACGGCGGCGGAGGCGGCGCCGGCGCGGGAATTGTGTTAGAAGGGGAGCTCATTCCCTGATTAGCGTTTTTCCCCCTTTATAGGTCAACCGGTATTAACCACGAGATGGCTGAAATATGGAGTCGCTCCTCCCCAACCGACGGAATAATGGGGCTGGCGCGAGCGAGCGCGCGCGGCGAAAGCGCTGTCCGGCGGCGCGCGGCTGCTGGGGGCGGGAGCCGGGGCGGCGGAGGCGGCGCAGTCGTGCTTGTAAGAATTTTAAGAAGATTAAAAAGGCGTCGCGCCGCGTCTCCCCAGCGTGCAGCGTGTGTCGGACGCCAGCGGCGAGGGTATGTTAATAACCCGGCCGGCCGTGCATCAACGTAATAGGTATAAAGCGCCGCGCCCCCTCCGCGCTGACCGCGTCGCGGTGGCGGACGCACGATCGCGCGCCTTCGCTGATTAAAAACGCCGCAGCCCCGACGCGTCGCTGGAGACGGGATCGCCGCCCGCCGCCCTCGCCCATGAATCTCCACTAGGGCCCGCGACTAATGCGCCGCTTATTTGGGGAACCTTTAGAAAGCATATCCGGGATTAAATATGAATTGGCGAGTGTGGGGTAGATTGTGGTGGAACGCTTCCAACATTTTGTTACCACAATTTCAATTACTTTACAAAATTTTATCACAATAGAAAAATTGAAATGGTGTTAAACCTATTACTTTCCGGTATACTGATGACCCTTTCCAACTTTTTGTGAGGAATTAGGTAAAAAATATAACAAAGTAATTGTCATCCAGAAAGGTTTGCTTAGATTACGCAATTAACTCAATGCAGAATCATCTAAAGAATATCTGACACAATATTTCTTTAAAATGTATTGCACTTGTGATTTCGAAACACGACGTCTTAGTAACAAAGAACATTCAATACTTGACATATATTTTGCGAAGAAATGGTATCTTGTTTCATATTTTAGACGTTTTTACTGAAATATACCAAACTGCAAATTTAAAATTCATAGTCGTCAGATTTGGGTTAATATTTCATTACTCTTGAGATTAACAATTTCATTATTTTAAAATGTCATAATTGATGCGAACGCCATAATTGTTAATGTTAAATATTCAATAAGGATGTCGCACACTAAAGAATGTTTCACGTCGTGACTCATAATTATATCCAAGGTAACTCTGCGTTGCTATGGGACTTTTAATCCCTGTCATATATTAGATAGGAAAATAAAGGATTCTATCTATAGTGTCAAATGGAAGTAATTTTACGCCTCCGCCACACCTCTCTCTGCACAAGCCCGCTGAACGCCGCTCCGGCCCCTCCTTCCCCCCGCCCGCTTTCTCCGCCTGACTCCGGCGCGTGCTCCTTTTCCCTCCCCGCCCCGCCTTCTCTCTCCGTCGACCGCTGCCCGACCCCTCCCCGTTCCCGTCCACTCTCGCCCTGTCTGATCCAGTCGCGGCCGGCCCTGACCTCATCATGCCCCTGCGCGTACCGCTGCTCCGCAGTTCTTCTATTCCTAAATACGTCGCAAATGGCATTAAACCAAATTAAGCTTGTAAAAAAACTGACTTGCGTGTAACATCTTGAATCTCAAATCCCTTGTTTTTTTTCTTGAACACTGAAAATTAGACTAATTTTTTTGATTCATACTTCTAGAGATATGCTTCTTCACTTCAGAGATACGCTGAACACAACAAATCATCCAGTTTTATATATTAAGGAATAAATGTATGAAAATATATAGACTAGGTCAATAACAAAGGACAATTCCAAGTTACGCAAACAAACATTTAAATTGAGAGTAAATTACAATTTTTTTGTATTGAAATTACAATTAATAACAATAATGGATGCGAATACTACGAAGTTCATCATGAACCATTATTGAAATTAGGGACTTAAACGCGACAGGAAAGCTAACAGAAAGGAGAACTGATAGAATTTAAAAACAGTGCGAAAAATAATCCAGTTATTTTGAATTATTTGCGGTTTTGGAATATTATGAATCCTTATTTATCAAGGTTGTCTTTTTCACGAGAAGAAAAACCTTTACTGTCCGTCTGTTTCAGCACAGAACATGAAGAGAAATGCCTAACGCCCCCGCGTGGGCGGATTTTAATGGAGCGCGCGCCGAGCAGCCGCCGCGAGAAGAGAGGAGGCGGCGCAGAGAGGCTTAGGAGGCGCGCCCCTCGCGCCCGTGGGGCTGCGGCGAGGTGAGAATATTGGGCGGCTCCCCTGCACGGCGACGCAGCTGCGTCAAGCGGGAGGGGGGCGGCGGGGGCTCCTGGAAGACGCGACGGCGGCGTTAAGAGCGCCCGCGGCGCTGCGACGCGTCGTTCTTTGATTGGGAGTGCTGCCGCTCCCGCTGCGGTGGCTCAGGAGGAGGAGGAGGAGGAGGAGGCGGGGG
>BOPP01000004.1:15853534-15865606 GCA_017312745.1 Gryllus bimaculatus | reverse complement strand
AGCGGCGGCGTGTACGGAGCAAAGTGGCCGTCGATACAACGCAGCGCGCTGTCACGAGCGCGGCGCAGCTGGGCGGGCCGGGGCGAGGTTTGCGGCGCGATTTGGCGGGCCTCTGATGAGCGTCGCGAAGGCGTGCCCCCTGCTCCGCCCCGCACCCCGCTCGCCCTTGCAGGTCGCCCAGCCCCTCGCCCACCCTGGCGCGCCTCCTTATCTCACGCCGCTGGCTTGTTTAACCGCGCTCCGCCGCCGCCGACCCGGAGCCCTGTCGACTCACAGCAGTCCAGCTCCCTCGCGAATTCCCTGTGCCGCCCCCCGCGTCGTCCCGCGACTCCCCACGCGCGCGCGTGCGTGCGCGCGCGCGCTCCCTCCCGTCATACAACCGCAACCCCGCCACGGCCGACTCCCCGCCGCCCGCGCTCGCTCCGCCACGAACTTTGCTCCCTTCACTGCGAGAGCGCGCGTCGCGGCTGCGCGTGATCGTGTGCGTGGCGTAAACGAGGATCTTTGAGTTGTTCAAAACTTTATATTACGCTTCCTTCAAAGTAGTAATTTGAAACTAAGCCGTCAAAAAACTTGAAACGCTTTTGCCCCCCCGTCCCTTCCAGGACGCGATGGCACAACGCCTCATCCTCGTGCATCAGCGGTACTCGTGCGAGTCTTGCCTCCCTGCCACGCTATCAAAGCTTGGACCGGATCGACGTCAGGAAGACAACTTCCCCACTGCGAGCTGCCTCGAATTGCCTGGAGGAACGAACTCATTATTCTACTCTATTTATTTAGCCGGAGGACGGAGACGGAAGAGCGAGGCCAAAGGAGGCGCGGGGAGAGAGAGAGAGTGCTGAAGCAAAGAAGGCGCGCGCGTCGTGCACAAGACGCCGCGCCGCACCGCGGCCTCGTCGCCGCCATCTTGAGCAGACAGGCCGCGGCGCGGCGCGACCGCGGCCCTGATGCCTGTGCCGGTCGCGCGGCCGCGAGCAGCATCTGGTGAGGGCGCGCGGCGAGGGGCGGCGGAGGCACTCAGCCTGAGCTGGGCAGGGCTGCTACGCTCCACCCATGTTGACTCGTTGCAGCGTTTACCAGGGTTGATGGGTCGGGGAGACGGGATACGCGGAGATGCGTGGATTGGTGAAGAAATCGAGGGAGCTGACATGCCCAATGGAGACTCCGAACAGTGAAGATGCCAGGGGGACTCACGGAGAACACTTCCCGGTGAGCACGATCATAATAGAAGCCCAGAGTATACTAAGAAGTACGAAGACAATGAAACAAACATATTGCTAAAACGGAAAGATATTACACAAATACACGAAATTAAATCGCTGCAGTAAAGTGTACTGTCCCAACCACATTTTCCCCAAAAGTCTAAAAAATGTAGTGTCAAACCGACACGATGGATTTTCTTAAAAAATGGCAGTTTTATTCTGAAAATTAAAAATGTGGTTTTGTTTGTTGATTGTAGGTTAATTTATTATATATGAAATTGAAGATAATGAGAATGACCATTCGTCGCAAAAAAAATGAAATTTTGTAAAAACCTATATTTGTATTTTTCATTAGGCTTATGGAGGATGTGAACTCCTTCATTAAGATTCCCCATGAGTATGGGCTACTGAAAATAGGGATATTGTTTTAAAAATTTTCTCTCCGCATCCGTGTTTTTTAAAATTTTGAGGTAGGTCAAAAGCTCGAAAAGTGTGTGAAGTTTAAAGGAACTTTCTTTTCATAAGGAACATTGTAGCCCTCAATTTCCTAATGCATCCTCCCCCCCACCCATAGAAGTATTTCTACTCCGGACATCTCTCTCTGGCCCCCCCTCCCGCTCCACGCGCCCTCACCACCGCTGCGCGCTCTGATGTACTAGAGCTCTAATGGCGTTAGTCTATGCGAAAAGGAATACAATTAAACAACTGTTCAATGCCTGGCGCAATTTGATAGTGCCCTAGCAATCACATTAACCCAGCCTCTCTTACGTGCATCCGTGCCGCTGTTCCTCCTCGAGGTGGCTTTTTGGCTTTCCAGAGTTATATTAGCAGAGTTACGGCGTCTTGGGTCTTCAGGGGAGAAGACTGTTACCCGAGCGCTTCTGCTTGTGATTAATTAAATCACTTAATTACATTGGCCTTCGTGGCAAATGTTACGTGTTTACTCCGGAGCAGCAAAGCAATCACAAAATAAAATATGCAAGTATCAATAAGGAGTAAGTTATTGCACCAGTAATCACTGTTGGCATATGCATTACTTCAGGCATACATATTAGCAAACAGGATTTACTTTACAATTCTTTAGGATCCTTTTTTTTTTTACAAAACAATGTTTTAAATTACTCTATTTCTACTTTTTTATTCAGATACGTTTTATAAACCAGAAATTTCCAATTATTTAAGAATGAATTTCAAAGCAGTGAGCCCTGATTCAAAACGACCATAAATCACGTCGAGATGTCCAATGATTATGATATATTAAGTTTGGCGAAAGAGGCGTAAACCCTGCCAGGGAAAATAATTTCTCGAGAGAGTAAAAACAATGGCACCAACTCGAGCCGCGGCGCAATTACAGCGCGTTATTTATGGGCATGCAGTTTTCAGTCGCGGGCCGGGTGCGCGCAGGCGCAGCACCGCTATTACCGGCAAATCTGCCGCGTCCGGCCACCCACGGGGAGGCGGTACTTCATTACTCGGACGTCCTGGGCCGCGTCCCCCGCGCCCACCGCCCTCAACGAGCCACCCTCCCTCGCCCACGCCGCCGCGCCTCGTGGCACCTGGTCCGCAGGCGAGACCCGAGCCACCTCCGCGTCCCCGACGACCACCGCCGACCGCGCCTCCCCTCTGCCCCCCCCCCCGTGCTCCCTGTCCTGCTGGCCTTGGCGCCCCTGGTCACGGTCATCTCTGTTGACCTCGCCCAACTTCCCATTACATCCACCGTCACTATTTCGGAACGCAATTGCACCCACCGTCACTATTTCGGAACACCACTCCATCATCCGTCAATACTTTGAAACACTATTCCATCGACCGGCATAATTTCGGAACACCTTTCCATCGAAAGAACTAATTCTTCGCCTAACTTCGCCTTCTTCTAACTCTCCCCCATCTCCACACTTTTTACGCAGTCAGCGTTAAGCCTCGAAGAGTTTCGGAATCATTAAAAGTAATTTGTCCTAGAATCTATGTTCTTATTAATAATTGCTCGTATAAATATCGAATTGTGAAACTGCAATTCTAAGCAATTTTAGTATTTGGTGACTTCTAAAACAAAAGAAATGAAATTCAACAAATGGGGATCGTATAAATGTGAGGTACAAATGAGGAGGGGATAGTCACACACACACACACACATTATATATATATATATATATATATATATATATATATATATATATATATATATATATGTATAAATAGAACCACAAAAGTGGAAAACAAGAACGAATATGATTATTTTTACTTTACTAATCATTTCAGATATTAAAAAAACAATATTTAATAGTTGATGAAAGACTGAAATAGATCTCATACTTTATATAAAACTAAAATTCTGCAATAATGTTATAAAAGAAAACTTGAAAAGTTGTTCAAGATTTATCAGAAAATTGATTTTTATTTCCGACTCAAATTAATTTTCTTTTTTATAGTCCAAATACAGTGCGAGCCCCTCAGGGACATAAAATTATTAAATTTCAAAATTGTATTGTATTATTTTCTTAATAAGTGTAATTACATTATTTTAATTTTCTTGTAATTTCGATTCAAGTGTAAGCAGATATCACACTGAACAAGTTTCTACAATACTGGAAATTTAAATAATAAATTCTGAACTATCCAAAAATTGAAAATAAAGTACTACGCAGACTTCAAAGAGGTTTGCTCTCGAGAAATTTGATACATTTTAACAGAAGATCAAAAGGGCAAATAAAATAAACTTTTGCTTATGAGATAGTCATACATATTTTTCAATATCAAAAACTAAAACAATCTAAGGAGTTTTTATTAATAAGTTTGCACAGTTGTAGTTTAATTGATTAAATGTGAACAATATTTTGAATTCTACTGAGTTCGCTACTCTACGTAACAACCCTCGAGCCCAACTTCGGCTCCAGCCACATCGCTGCTAATATAATACAATCAGCGTCTGTCAGCGAGTGAGCGTTTTCGAAACGCGAGGCAAGTACTTCCCCGTGTTTAGGAAATAATTATGTTCAAGGAAACGTTCGGTTAAATTTCGGTTACCTGCGAAATATCTGGAAATGAATTCAAACACGGCGTCGCTTAGAATTCGGGAGAGCGGCGCGTGGAGAACCAAGGTGAATGTAGCGCCTGGGTAGAAGCGGTAGAAGTACGACGGCGTGGTAGCGGCAGCGGCGGCGGCAACAGCCGGCGCGTGTGCGTAATTGAGGTGAGTCGAGGGTAACGAGTTCTCAGATGGAGGCGAAGCCGCAACTCGCGAGGCGGCGTCACCCTGAGTTTCGCGTGGAGTCGCGGGGCGCGCCGGTAAGACGACAGGGCGCTTGCACGCGTCCCCCCCCGTTCACGCATCCAGCGCCACCAACCGACGCGACGCCACCAACGCCGACGCCAACGCCGACGCCCTCGACGGCGACGGCGCGTGGCTTTCGTCGCCACCTCTCCGCTGCCTCCTGCGCTCAGCCCTCTGTGCACCCCACCGCCGTCATGAAGAATTTCCCATGCTCTGGCCATTGGCATCGCCCAGCCCGTTCGACCAGCTTCGGAAGCGTTCCCGCCGATTGCTCGTCACCATCAAACTGCGTTTGACAAAAACTCACTTCCTTCACGAACACCACCACAGTCTCTAGAATCCACTCACATACTATCATCGCCATTTCTCCGTATTTGAGGCATATTTACACCTCTACACCTTAGCCGCATCAATTATTACTTGTTCATTTCATACACTTTTAACCCCATCGTCCAATTGCCTACTTCACATCTCCTACGAGTCTCCCACCCACTACTCCTTATCTTCCTTTTCCACTACTCTGTACTCCAATGCATCCGTCACACCCACATTTGCCCGGTCTATCGCCGCTTTTGCTAGCCGTTCCTTCTACAATCTCCACCACCTGCCGGTCCGCCGCCCGCTCCCCGACCCAACCCCACCTCCGGCCTCCCTCTGCTTGCGACGCGCCCGCCATTGTTTCCGTCGCCATTGCCTTCCGCTTCCGACAAACACGAATTTCTCCTCCAAACGTCGAATGAGTGTCCAGAATTTGCCTTCACTTTTGCCCCCGCCCCTTCTACCTTCGCCCTCCGCCTTCTCTGCGCCTCCGCCGTCTATGCCGCCGCCGCCGCCCGGTCGCTGCAAAGGGGACGCGGCGGAGAGCGAACAATCAAGCGCGCGGAGCCGCCGGGGACGGCGCGAGGTCGCCAAAAGTCATAGCGAAATAGGAGAAGTTAGTTTTCTGAGAGCGATATCCAGTTTCCCCCGCGCTAAAAATCGCATGCAATCCAACGACGGAATTTGTAGCAGCGGAATACACGTAATTCTAACACGCGACGCTGATTTCTAACTAGAAACGAACGCCTTTTGTGCGAGAGTAAGTGGGGTGTTGTCTGGGTCAGTTTCGTTGTATTGTGTGATGTCTTTTACCTGCTTCTGTGACGAGGAATAAATGCAAATGAATGCTGAAGAACAGGTAGAGGGCACTCACAGGTAGAAGACGTCTTTGAGACGGAAAAAAAGCTTCCTGTCTTCTCGTGAAGTAGGGTCCTCAAATAGGCAGTTCATAGACTTCGTCAAAAGGAGGGACTGAAACACAAAGAGAATTGTTTACACAAATGTGAATTCAACACCTTAACTATCAGAAATTGTGTAATTCTACTTTTTGATGTATAACATTGAAAGGAAAGGATGTTGGTATTTTATTACGTATCATATTGTTTTTTAGATTTTGCGATTTTACCGAGAGAAAAAGAGACTTGCATATTATAGACTAATCCATTATAGGTAGAATTTTTTAAAAAGTGAGGAAAATTTGGGCACAGATATAAAGTTATATATAAATTATAAATATTTACCAAATATTACACATTTAAATCACGTTTATCTATTACAGCATTAAAAATGTATTGTAAGAAATAACAAATATCAATTATGATACACTATATTTTGTCTTGAACAGCGGTTATACCTAGGTTTGATATCGGAGCATTATTTAGAACCATGGTTTTCATAATTTCAGAAGTGTTTAATAGAACCGATAGCATCAACATCAACTGTTGGCACCTACATAATCCTGTATTTGATATTTGTAGCTACCTCTACCGTGTTTTCTCCGTAAGTATTTAAGTAATGTGCATATTATTTGTTATTTATCTATAAAAATATTATTCCTTCCTAGATTACTGTTATTTCTCTTGAAATAAATACTTTACCATCCATTTGCATGAAATAGACGTTGAGATACCTGTAATGACACATTAATATTATTAAAACATTTACCATGAGTGTGGTATTCAAGAACAAGTGGTTCACTCATGGTGAATGATTTACACTTACGTTCTCTGTTAAAAACACGTGTTTTAATTAGAAAATCACCCTAAAAGCAAGAATGTACTGGCGTAGAAAAATTCATTGTAATGTTCCTTATATAATTCATTTCTTAAGAAAAAAAGCCGAAGCAAAAGAGTTGCTATTTTGATGAACACAGTCGTCAACAAAATCAACAGTTTCATTACCGCCTAGATACGAAGATAAAAAGTATTTTAATATTTTAATGTTTGCACAACCAACGATTTTCTTCAATCTAACTCACAAACATTACGACATTCACTTTTCTCTTATGAAATTAGTGGTGATACAACATCACATATTTCTTATGTTAATGATAATTGAAATGCAATATAATATTGCAACTTTCACTAACCTTCAGCCATCTGTCAGAAAAGGCATATCAAAATGAAGCGCGAGAGGAACAAAAATAAAAATTAGGTTTCGACATGTATCTCTAATCCGACGCTTAAGAGCTCTAAGGGCCCGTGCACACCTGTGTTTCGTTGACGCGCGTTAAGTAACGCGCGTCGTAAAATAACACTGCATGTTATACGAAACGGCACACGAGCGATAGGGTCGTTCCGCATAAGATACGCTTCAGTGACACAGGTCTAAGCGTTGTCATTAAAATTCAACGATTATAATTCTGAATTGCGTGAATTGACCAGTTGGGGAATATTCTCACGACTCAACACTTCTCCACAACTTATACAAGAAATTGTTGATCCTAACGAATTTCACAAGGTTCAACAGAAAATTACATCAAAACTATTAAAATTTCGAAACAAGTATACCCGAAATGATTTAAAGAACTAACACTTTGAAAAAGATTGTAATGAATAAAGTAACCTAATAATAAAGTAAAGCTTCAGTATTGAAGGGGTAAAACAGTTTCCAAATACGAGAAAGTAAAATTAAAATTTTCAATTTTGTCCATTTGATATTTCAGAGGTTTTAATGAAATCGAACCTGTTTCATGTTTATAAGCGTATCTTCTCTATTAGAATTAAGTATTTTTTTAAATGACAGACATTTTTAGAAAACTTAGAAAATGCTGTAGAGGCTTCTTGTAATCCCATTAGCTTAACTTAGCTTAACAGCTTAACTCAATCTTCCCGATCTTGAAAAAAGTTGTACACTTATATTAGTAGTTTTTAAAACATTAAACATTTTTATTTCAAATAATTCATGATCTAGTTTTGAAGTGCAGATTTCGTTAAGGAAAAATGTTATCAATTTCATTCGTTTGCAATATTTATTTTTTCAATTTCGAAAAGACAGCGAGTTCCTCGAAAATAGGATCAGTGCTATTTTTGAGCATTTATTGGCATAGCCGGGGAAACAATAAAGAAAACAGTGGAACAATTTTAGAGAAAATAATTGTTTAAAAATTGGCTATTTCACTCAACATTTTGTGACAACTTCATTTTTTAGACCAATTGAATATAATCTTATTTAAAACTCTGCCTTCGAAGAACAGATATTCTCAAAAAACATTATCTTCAATAAAGGAAAACGCCGAAAAAATCTGAACTTTCCCAATTTTTCAAAATTCAGAGATTTAAACGAAAATAAGACCTGCCCTATTCGTCCTTTCCCCTAAACGTAGAAAAGTTTCAATAGAAAACAATTGGGACTATTTTTGAAAAAATACTTTAAAATGTTTTTGATGCTTCATGTAAAATATCCGCCTGCCCTCATCAAAGTATTGTTATCAAACTCACAGGGTCTTGAGTTCGTTTAGCTCGATCGGATAATAAAAATTATGGACAAAATTGTCTGAACGGATTAAGCTCTAGTGTTCCCCAGTAGGACAGACATTTTGCTCTTAATCAATTTTTCGGTATCATGGATCTCCAAAACGTACGTTTTGACTTTACCTGTTAGAAAAAGTAATTTGTTACATAAACAAACAATATTTATCCACATTTTTATACCAATCATGCACAATACGAGAGTATTTTTGATAAAAATCACGGACTTTTGCTTACGCATAATACTATTCTCTCTTGTCTTGATTGATTGTCTCTAATTTTTCTGATTATTAGGGTCTCGCCTTCCTATTTTTAGACAATCAAGCTTTAAAACAATATTTAAGCAAATTAGAGACCCGCCAAAACGTGTTTTATCCTCCACATTTTGACATTAATTTCTACTTTCTCCTTAGTGCGTACGTGGAAAGTAATGTAATGTGGGATAAAAATGTGACATTTCAACCCGATAACTCATTTTTTTGATCGCTAATGTAGTAAATATTTGTTGCTCTTATAAAAAAAAGTGACTTCCACTAATATGTTATGTAGTCAAATCCTTGTTTTGTGGATACTCAATTCCGAAAAAAATTGTTTGTTTACGGGAAAATGCGTTTAATTTTCAGGGATACTTAACGTGAAGCTCAAACACATTTCAAAACGTTTCTCAAAAATGGCTTCATTTTTTTAAATTATTTTTTTCTCGGATAGAGCAAATTACGCTAATAAAAATGATGCAGGACTAATTTTCGTTAAGCACTGCAATTTTCGACAATTGCAAAGAGTTCAAGTTGTTTTCCGCGTCTTGCTCCAACTAGAATATTCAAGAGAGAGATTTTTTGTTTTATAAAATTACTGTTATTTAAAAGTTCATTAAACATTACACATTTAAATATATTAACAAACATTTTTCGACACAATGAGTGGTTTTTGCATATTTTTAGTGAAATATGAACAGGCAAGTTTGAAAAGAAGAATTTATTAACAACGGTCCCCATTATTTTCCTAATTTTTTTCTAATAGAATAGCCCGCTTATAAAAATAGTACAGGTTTCGGTTTTAGTGAATTCTGAATTTTAAAATATTTCATCTAAATAAGAACTTTAAATAAGCTCACGTACATTTTTTTTAAATGTGAGTAGTTTTCGTATAATTTTGGGTTTAATTTTTAAAGCAATTCATGTTTTTCGAACCTGTCTTGCGCCTTCAATATTGAATCTAGATATATATTTCTCAATGCAATTAAGTTTCAAAACAAATTTTTTTTAAATAAACGTACAGTTTTTTTCCAAAGATGGGTTGGTAATGAGCTTGTTTCGAACATTTTCTTAAATATCAATATGCACAATGGCTAGTTCGATTGCCAACAATACAAAGGAACATTTTTTAATCTAACTCGAGTACACTTAGAGATATCGTATAAATGCCATTATCATTAAAACTCAAGAATTTTCCAAAATTGAAAATCTTCTAAACTTTCACATTTGAATCTACCGAGTTTTCTTCGCTGAAGAGTCTTTCACATGATAGCTGAAAAGTTAATTGGATACATTTTGCAATATTGTAATATTTCAATTATTGGTTCCCTTCCAGATAAAATGAGAAAGTACGTACTCTTGTAGTTCTTTTACAAAAATAGGCCTATTAGAGGTTTTGGTGTAATTGTGACTGCTCCTAATTGATTATTTCGAGTTTTCGGGCGCGTCAACTCTTATAATCATCAATGCCGTAAGTGTAGTGCTCATATGACGTGAGGTGGTGATCTTGCCGTGCTGGATGGTGAGATCCGGGTCCGATGAGATTGCGTGGTTTTCTCTATCCGGGTATCTCCCACCAGCGGGGCACCATCCAAGCCGGTACAAGGTCTAAAATCCCAACTAGCCTCCCGACAAGACAGCGCGTGGTCGGAATAAGGATGTATTTGATACTGATTTTAAATATGGCGTTACTTTGGCTAACAATACCATTTCATGAACATCTCTCCCTCCCCCACAAATGTAAGCAAAGCTTCAACAAAGTATTTACTCCTTATATGTCAGCGTAAATAGATCTAAGTGGATATCAGAATATGTAATATGTGTCACGGTGATTATGCGAAAGTTTTCATTCGCTGAAAATTCTGTGTATGGTTGATAAATTATATACCCTACATATGAACATCATTACAGAAATAATTATTATGGAAAATCTAAAAGTGAGATTACTACCAATGACAATACACACATTCCGATTCCCAAAATATAGAACTTTGCCCTTTGAGAAATGAGTTTTGCCGACTGCGCTTGCCTGGAACCGTCATCGTCGTCGTCGTGGCCTCCGCCGTGCCGTAAGATCAAGAAGCCCGTCGTGGGGCGGCACAATGGCGGGCGCTGCTGTAGTCGCGTTATGTCCGAAACAATGGTTGGCGCCACCACAGTAGGTAACAATTCCGTTTGCACTCCTTTCCGGGGCCCGCCTGCGGGCCGGCGCACACCATGGCGCCCGTGGAGGCTTTGGAGGCGACGGCGGCGTCCGCGGGGGTGTGGAACAAATAAGCACATAACAAATAAGACGCTCAGGTCGCTTCCACAGGAAGGAAACCCTACACAATCCACAAGCCGGCTTCTGGTGGAATACGCTCGGAAAAAGTGGCACGCGCTACTGAAATAATGACGCGTCTTACGAACACAGTAAAAATTGGATCACAATGTCTTTTGACAAAAATTTACTTATAAAACAAGAGAGGTTGGAAGCGTAATAGTGAGCTATAAAAATAGCACTTTGTAAGTAGTAATGAAAGATGTCTTTACCAACGTTTTGTTTGAAATATAACTTGTTTTCTGAAAATAGAATGTCATTGTGTAAATATTTAATCTCATCAGCATCCCAACCCGGGACGATTCATTCAATTTCATTCATCCTTATCGTTCATGCTAGTTTTATCGTATATTGCCAGTTTGCAATGGCTGAGCCATCACCTTTTAAATGAATTTTTGTTAAAGACAAAATCTTTGAATATTACTAGTATTCAAATGCCAAGGATATCTCGCCAATAGATCAATATCGAGTAATAAGTTGAACACCACAGATGAACTACATCTTTTCCTCATCCTCTACAACGAAAATGTATTTGTGATTCTCCAATTCCTTTGATGAAGTGTGGAGAGACGTCTGCAAATTAAAATCGACGTAGCAACATAGTGTCCGAATACTGAAATATATCTTCTTGGTACATTTTCTAGAGTTAAATATGTTAAATTTTCACAGTTGTAGATATTATTTTAACTGGCTCTTGTTAAATAAGAGCTAGAGGATGAATTTAATATGAATGAATACCAGGCGCATTGAAAAATTTTCCCAAGGTCATAAAAACAATTTATGGAAAAACTTTATAGTAGAAGATGCAGCACATGAAGCACTACATTTTTACAGTTTGAAATCCCTAATCTAAGGGTTAAGGAATCAAATATAACTGGCAAGAAATACATAGCACTCTGTCATTGTTCTTCCTGCTTTTCGCCCGCCAATTAAGATCCACTTACCAGAGCCCTTTACCCAAGATAATAATAATAATGACTACATATCAATTTATTATTATTAATAATAATAATAACTAATAATAACTAACTGATGAATGTCGCATGTGTGGTCGAGATCATGAAACCATAAAGCATATTATATTACGCTGTAGCTGTCTAGCTCTCACAGACTATATAGTGAGACACGATCAAGTAAGCCACATCAACCATTCCAAATTAGCTAAAAAACACAGGCTACCTCAGAAAGTGGATGTACCATACTACCAGTATCATCCAGAAGCGGTACTAGAAAATGA
>BOPP01000004.1:15825659-15853115 GCA_017312745.1 Gryllus bimaculatus | reverse complement strand
AGAATAAACAAAATAATAATAATAATAATAATAATAATAATAATAATAATAATAATAATAATAATAAAGAGAACCTCTCAACTGAGCTTTAGTGTACCGCAAAATGCGTGCACGAAAAAAATAACACAAAATAATATTCAATTTGGCGAATCAAATGAAGAGAAGACAACATGGTAACCGGAAATAAAGAAAGACTAACTTCAGAACTCTTAGAAATTTCGAAAAAGTAGATGACGTTTCAAACAGTGATCAATTTTAACTCTCCCTTTCATACACACCATGGCTCCCTGAGAGAGTCATGGTGTGTATGAAAATTATACACTTGGCAATTAAAGTGTTAAAATATATTTTATAAACAGCATAATCAATCATTTGAATATTTTGTTTTCTATTACAATGAGCTAAAGAAATTTCTGAAAATAATTGAATTGATTTGGTACGAATCTACTTAATTACCAAGAAAATGCTATAATGAAATACACCATACTAGCTTAGCGTGTCGTCTCTAATAGGGAGTTTCTAGCAACCAAATTTTATTAATGCTATTAAGGTTCATAATAAAATAAATTTTAAACATAATACGATTGTCTGTCTACTCAATTCTCAGGCACAGAAGGTTTCATAAACTTGTATCAATATACATTTTAATGATTCTTTAATTACAAGATTATGTTTAATTATATTTTGATCAAACAATTAACTATTCATGTAACTGTGGTAAATCACAGGGGTTATCCACTGTAAGTGCTTTGCAAACTCCAAAAACACGTTTTATTTCTTCTTAAACACTCATCCAGTATATTCTTGAAGTATTTATTATTTATTTATTAATGATTTAACCGTTTTGATCCATGAGAAAGTCCTGCTTAAAAAACAACTATCCCAATCAATTCGTCTAGTTGAGAGGAATTGAATAAGCTATTGATCACCTCTGTAGGTGTCGGAAAAGACCTTAAACGCTTAACCATCCCCTAAAAAACACGTTTCTGTAGAAATTCTCGTAGACCGTTCAGGAAGAATTGGGGGGAGGAAAAAACCAGTTCTCCAGCTGAGGACCAAGTTCAATGCTACCTCACTTGCCGCGAACGGTGGACCGGAAGAGTAGCGAACGGATGGACACACACACACACACACACGATACACGATTACTATACGTAGGGTTCGGAAGGGACATGCACAGTTTATTGTCTTGATTCCTTTCCATCAAACGTAGATCCGCAAGGACTGTAAATCTCTAGTGATGGATAATAAAATATTTACACTCATGTGGATACCATTGTGCTGATAAATTTTTAGTATTCTATGCACTTTCATGTATGCAGTCACTGAGTTTTTATATGTTAATATTTCCCATCACTAAAATAAGTATAAAATAGGGCAGATTTAATGTTCTAGGACAATAATAATGTACGGTAATGTTGAGCTTTTCCTAATCATATTGCTTACAATTACAAAAATAACACTTGCTAATTTGATTTTTCTATTGTATGTTTTGCACGTTTATGTGTTCCATGTATCACAAGGTGATGATTATAGTAAAATGTATTTCGTTTATTAATACTTGCTACTTTATATTTTGCATACAATATTCTGAACTTTGAATATTTAATTTCCATCATGCTACACTCTTATTAACGGGATGAAACATAAACACAAACAGGATTATTTTTCGTCCTAATGAAATGGTGAAATTATGCAACACATTTCAGGACGAACACGAGGGTCACAAGGAAAAATGTGTCGCAGAGAAATTGAGTATATTTGTTATAACTAAAATATTCCAATGGACTGTACTTTTAAAAATATGATTTTGTTTAAATAAATGCTTTAGAACGCGTTATATAATTTATTAAACTTTACTATTCAGAAATTCACATTAAACCTCCACTACTCTAGATTATGATAATTAATAAAAACAATAAATTATTAACGACAAGTGTGAATAATGCGCAATTTGAATTTCCATGAGAAATTAATTGTCTACATTTTTCTACCTTTCTTTTCCGTAGTAATGAGCAAGGAAACACTCTTTTAGTGAGCTCCCTTTGACGGCGGGAGACTCAGATCCCTCACTTCTGGGATGTCACATGTAATTAATTGATCGCCGCCTTCTTTGCCTAGAATCTTATGGGGACAATGCTGAGTTCCATCTATGTGCTCTCCTGTACATCACGACTCGTCCAGCTGCAGATAAACTAATTACGCACTTCTCCGATGACAAACATCACTTCCCCGGCCCATGACAGACAAAATTACGTCCCTGACCCCAGTGCCGATATTACACTCAAGCGGTAAGTATCCGTCACCGTAGTGTTGGTCTTCGCTTCAATTTATCTTTCAGACAGTGAAGCGAGCCACTATAAAAAATCATCAGAGTTCAATATTACATCCACGTGACACTGAGTGCGCGGTTTGCACTCACTTTCTGAAATAGCAAAAGAAAAAATGCACTGAAATATCAACAGGTATTAATAAACACCAGAAATCACTGTTATCGAACAAATTATTTCCTGTTATGATAAAATTCTTCACGACTAATTTTCATAATATATTGTTATAGATACTCATAGTGGTTCAAAGTAATGTTTTTGAATAATTCATTTTTTATTATAAATTAAAAATAAAGTACAACTGACACGGAAAACTAACACGGGAGTGCAAATGTTCAAAGAGGTAGAATTAACTCATTCTTCATATTTCAATAGTTAGTCTGGAAGTTACTCCTTTCTCAAATTTTTGTTTGAAACAGTTTCGGGAAATACACTATTCAAGCTTGGAAGCCAAATTAAGTTGATTTGCTTCCGTTCAACGCCGGGAACAAATTAGTCAACTAATACAGAAACGGAATCGCTCTCCCATTCGTCCAAGAGAACCTATTCTCGAGAGGAAATCGCATTGGTCAAGTAAGAATGAATCATTACGGAGATAAATTAACTTAATTTAGTAATGATTATTCCCCTTCAATTTGGCGCAGGCGTCCTGGCCGGGCGGCGGGCGCCTGGGGCAGTGCGGCGGCCGGGCGGCGGCGGCGGGCCGAGGACTGTGGGCAGCGGCCTAAAAAGTGGCCGGACCGCAAATCTAATCCGGGACTCGCGCGTCTTGCGCCGCGCTCTCCTCAAACGGCGGCGGCGGCGGTGAGGTCGGCGAGAGCGGCGAGGCGGAGGCGGAGGCCGGATTTGCCGGCCGGCGCGGCGCCGCGACGCCCGGCGGATTCTTCGGGCGCGGGCCAGGCCTGGCCGCGCCGGGGCGGGCCGAGCGGACGGGGAGCAGGAATTCGCAATGTCTTGCGTCGCCTCCGCCGCGGGGCCTCTATAAACACTAAGTGCACGGCGAGGGCGCGCATTCCTGGTGTGGATCTGGGCTGTAGATGGCGGCAATTTGGAGGTCGGGCGACTTGCGAGCTTGCGAGCGTCGCGACGCTCGCCCGCCGCCGCTGCCACCGCCGGCCGTGGCCCCTACTTCCCGCCGCCCCCAGTCGACGCGCGGCGTTCCGACGCCCGCTCGTCCCGCCCACCGCAAGACGTCTGCGTGTTTCTGGAAGCAGCCGAGACTTGCAGCGTCTCCGCTGATTGCGCCCGTGTCTGTGGCGCGGCGCCGCGCGGCCTTTCATGTGGTTTTGTTGCGCCTTCTTCAGACGCGGTCTCTCTCCGGCCGCGGAGCCCGAGTTGCTGGGCGGGATTACGCGGCGGTGGACGGGCTACAAAGGAAGGCGAGTCGAGTGGCGCGGCGCGCGGCCCGGAAGAAAGCGGCCGGACGCCTGCCGCCCTCCACCTCCCTTCGCCAGGACCTCCTCTGTATTCGGAAGGGCGACATTTTACGCTAGTCAATGTGTCCACTTTCCGCGTAGGGCGAGTGACCTCCCCGTGGGGCATTAAATTACTTTTCTTAAGGACAGGTCATTGTGCGTAACATTTCGCAGACGAAGGACGAGATCGGTGAAGGAACCGGTAATATAATGTTAAATGGTACCTTGAAATTAACTAGCTACATTTGAATAAAAGTAGAAGTTCAGGAATTGAGTAACCTGACAGGGAAACACAAGAAGCAAAGCGTGCGTTTTGAGAAAATGTGTTCACAAATCAAGAAGTCCATGCGCTTGTGTTTACGGAGAAAAAATGAGTACACCTTCACGTATTTCAAATTGTAATATCCTCCTCGCAGTATGTTTTCGAAATATATTGCTTGGAAATAACAATTTATTAAATCCTTATTTGTCTTCTTTCTATCCATGCCGTAGAATTTATGTAAAATGATACGCCACCAGGCCAGACAAAATCATGCACAACCAAGATTGTAATCATGAACACACATTTTTTCGTGACATCGCTGTGACGCTGTGAGAAAGATGGCAGGCCCGGCGGCGGCAGGAGACGCTGGTGCACGTCGGCGGGGGTGCCCGGCCAAGAGCCCCGGCGACCGAACCGCCACCGCCCGCCAACGCGCCCGCCCTTCGCCCGTCTTCCCAGCGCCCACGCCCGCACGCCCTTCAACACACACTTTGCCGAAGCGACGGTTGCAGCGTTGTCGCAGCGAATGTTTTTGCTCCTACGACGAATGATTTGAGGTCAATGGTAATGTCTTCATCTTGTTATTTAAGAGTATACCATCAATTTCTCGACTATAAGTCATAGGGAAAGTACAGGAACTCGGGAGAAGTTCATACCAACGTTTCGATGACACATTTCTCTGCCAACACGAAAAATAAAGAAAAAACTACTTGTTCATACCGACGTGTTGATTTCACCTACATCAAGGTAAAATATTACTGAAACTTCAGCATGACAACACAGTTCCTTCATTTTTCTAAGAATCTACAATCAAGACATTGATGGTATATTTAGGTTTTTAAAATGTAACATATGAAGAGAAGCAGTTCCTAGGGAGTTAAAATATCAATGATTTGAAGAAATGTTAAGCAATTTAACGTTTCCTATTAAATATTTCGAGTATCTTGCATCATATAGCGAGTAAAATCTTGTAAAGTTGAGTAGAATCTTGTAAAGTTGAGCACAAATTGTATTTTCTTACTTCTTTAGCCTTTCTGAACGTTTGGATAACGTTTGCTAACGTTCTGGCTAACGGTTGACTAATAAAAATTGTATACAACATCTCCGTCGTATTTTACTTTGTCAACAAAATGAACAAATGAATGTCATGAAAATTAAGCATAGCCTTCATGTGCTTTAACGTTGATTTCCCTCAAGACAGAGCATCATGTTTTGGAAGTAAGAGATGTATCGTCCTTTTCTCCTGAGGATGTCTTGAGTAATTTCTGAAGCCATTGAGAAGAACCAGAAGTGTCCATGAACAAGTCTCACATGTGACTCCTTTGGTTCTATCTTGTGGCCACAGAAATAAATATTAATCCAGTTGATAGCTAATTGTACGTTTTATGTACGTAACGTGAATTGCAACATTTTTGGAAGGATTCGGTGTGCAGTCAAGTTTTTCAAAAGATAATACTAATAATAACAACAACAACAATAATAATAATAATAATAATAATAATAATAATAATAATTGGCAAATTTGAATACATGCCGTATTGTCAGAAGCCATCTGAACCTTCAGTAAAGCAACCACACACCTGGTCATCATACCTGTGTGTGGTTGACATACCGACCAGTAGATACTGTGAATAATGTAAGACATAATAATAATAATAATAATAATAATAATAATAATAACAATAATAATAATAATAATAATAATAATAATAATTAGAAGAAGAAGAAAAAGAAGAAGGAAAGACCTTCAATATTTGATTAGAAACTTCTCGTATATATTCGTAATTTGATTTTTATAATGAATAAATATTTTCTTATTTCCTTTCTTCTTCTTCTTCTTCTTCTTCTTCTTCTTCTTTTGTTCTTATAACCCATAAATCTTCCCTGGTTCAAAAAGTTTCAGCTATTCACTTCCGTCTTGAGTACATTTTCTTCAATAGCAACGTATTGTAATTGTAAACTATAGACATATAATTTAAAATACTGAAGGAAAATTGAATTATTATCAGTTATCGTTTCAGTAATAATTATCATAATATCTGTTTTAAATATGGCAAAAGAGGAAATCTGCCATTTAAAAATTAAAAATGTGTTTTTCGAAATACTTTCTTACATTTCACCCTATTTTAAACAATTATTAACAACAGTATCTGTTCCATCCGCAAATTTTGAAGATTGTCGAAGTTGTCGACAACATTCTCGTAAACTTCAAGCACAAGGGAACAATTTTCAGCATTCCTGGAATATGTTTGAAGGTCTCAAATAACTTGAGGAACTTACTCAATATTTTCCATGGAATTTGTAATGCTTCTCCAAAGTGGAAGTTTTCTCATCATCTCACTTACTATACACTTCGAAATTCCTCTGGAGATTTTGAGCACAATAGATCTAAATGAAATTAGCTTCTCTTTGTATCAATACTCCGGCATATTATGTTTCTCCAAATGTTTAAATGAGTTTGAAGTGGCCGATCAATTTGATCAGTTTCCTCTACTTCAAAGTATTTGTTTAAGAATAATTAATAATGAAAGAGACATGCCCACAAAAATGTCTCATGAAAAATAGCGCCTCAGAATTTACTATTCCAATTATAATTTCACTTTATTATCAAACTAGTAATATCTTGCAGCAGAAAACACTTTTTTTCGATTGCGGTGCAGATCAGATCGGTCCTTGGTCTATTATCCACATACAGATTGTACTTCTCCCGTTATACGTCACGTACAGTTTTTATTGTTCTTTCACGAAATCAAATTAAATTAAATTACAAACAGCAAAACCAGAGTATTTTACGCTTCAAAGATTAATTCTTTCGTATAAACGTTACTTCTGACTAAAACATGGCTTTGGTCTATATATATATATATATATATATATATAATCGTCGTCACAGTTCCAAAAGGCAACAAGTTAAAATTCTAACTTTGGAGATATTGCCGCTTTAAAGATTAATAGCGGTCTGAAAATGTTAATAACATCATTTTATATTTATTATTAATTTTTGTAGTCAGTCGTGAGCAGTATTCTCTGATAACATTCGTAATAGTGCAATAGACCAGGTGTCGCTGTTTTCTAGATATCATCATGATGATGCATAAACCTGACATGTGGCATGAATCGATTGAAGAAGTAGACACGAATACGTGAGTGACGATAGATACGACATCCCCTTCGATGATACGCGGATCACGCGGCGCGTCAGTCCCTGCTGCTGCAGCTCAATACGCCCAGCGAACAGCGGCCATTTTGGAAACGCAACGTGCGGCCCCTACGTAGGGCTCTTTCAGTAGTGTACTGCGGATTGAAGGTGGGTGGAATTGAGTCGATTATTGGTTAATAGATTATTGTCAGTCAAAGAAAATATCTTTTTGTCCAATTGTAAGGACAATTAATATTGGAATAGATTCATCATTGATTGAATAGATTAATTTTAATTCGGACATATTTTTGGTATATATGTAATATATTTTAAAAATTAAAAATACAAATATCGAAATTATAATAATGAAAGTTAATCCAAACAAGTGTTTACAAATTTTATAGAAAAATATCAGGACGAAATTAATATTTTTCGACATGGAACTTGAACAGACTACAAAGGGATTCGTTCTTTTAAAAAATGATCCTAATTAAATAGATTGTCAATAAAAATTAACGGATTATTGAATACAAACGCGTCATTTCAGGAAAGGAGTACACGTCTTTGAAATGTTTTTCTGCAAAATCCTCCGATTTCTACAAAACATATTTTACGAAAACTGCGTCGTCGCGTTCTCAACAAATAAGGCAAATTTGGTATAAACACGATATCGAGATAGGTATTTTTCGCCTAGCAAAAACATTATGGGAACCTAGACGCCTCAAAATATATTTATACATTAATAAGTCGAATATATTTGAGTTCAATACCACTTGATGTACCACTTCAGAGATATTGAAAATAAAGTTTCAAATTACTACTAGTTAAAGTATTATATATGTGCAGGGAAATTGAATTACGTACATATGAAAATTATATCAGTTCACCACATTTGTTAATGCTGTCTTCCAATCGTTGACATTGTGCAGCATAGATTTAAATCAACTGTGTTCTTATATTCTAGTGTGTTTAAAGAAATAAAGAAGTTTAATAAAGGAATATGGATCATTATTTTATGGAGTTAATTTTTATTCGGCGGAAGAATAAATGTCTCAATATCTAAATGAATGCAAGTACTGATAAAATAATGGTCTTTATTTGTTTTGAGGTCAAATACTTATTGAGAAAATCATAAAACATTGTAGTGTTTGAAATGTATCAAAGTAAGATGTATTAAAGAATACAAGCATACATTCATTGACAGAATTCTGTGGGAAGTTTATAACATGTTAATTTTCTTCCAATTTGTAACGAATATGTTCAGTACGTTGTTAAAAAAACTGCCAGATTTATGATGTAACACCCTAGGCAGATACCACGAAGGTGCGTACATCAAAAACAAGTAATCAAAATAGAAAGAGGGAGATCAACACCGTTTCTCCTACTGACCGCATTTCAAATCCCAACCCCCCACCTGCAGAGATCACTAGAGAACATCAACACGCGTTCCTTCCCCGACAACTGGAGACCTAACACACATGGGTGTTCACTACGTTTCGGTCGCGCTTGCCCAGATCACCCTCTCCGGTACTGGACGTTGCCGAACGCGTGAAGGCCATTTTTGCGGGTCCCGAGGGACGCGCGGGGGTGGCCGGGGGCGGCTGGGGGCGGTCGGGGGCGGTCGGGCGACACGGGGCGGCGGTGAAGCCACGAGGGGCGCGCGCGCCCACCCACGCGCGGTTTTATCACCGAGTGAAGGGCGCTGGGGAGCTCCGCTCCGTGATTTCCCCTACTGACCATCCTCAACGGAAAAATGAGGGCGCCAGGACAGCGTCGATAAAAGCTCCCCTCGGCACTTGTTTTGCGGCAGGCATTTATAAACAGTTCCGTCTTGATGTGATTAATTAACAGGGCATTCAACGCCGTCAAACACCGCCGCCACCGCCCGGGCCGAGATCAAAAAGCAACGGCCTCTGCGTTGCGCAGACTAATTATTTCCCTCACCTGCTGGTTAACAATTTGACAACGCGCGCAAAGATGAAGGGACTCGCGATGCTTCACTTTGTAATTGATATTTGCCAATTACGAATTAAATTATATGCGTCGTGCCTGTTCCATTAAATGTAACAAAAACGTATCATCAATGGATTTCACAATACTGAGCAATGACAGAGGGACAAGCTCCACGTTCATGATGGAAAGAGGTACACATCGCGTATGGCGTTCATCAATTAAATTTTTAATTTTCGGTGCGTGATGTTTGTTGCGCTTCGTTCACAGTTGTAAAAGACTACACGCATGTACTGCTATATTATTGTTTCAACTTCTCTTTTATAATATATATTTTCTGGCTCCATTTTGCTCTAACTTGCTTAAAAACTTTACAAATATCCAGAAATATTTTAGCCACTCAAATGGGCATTTTGTTTGAAGTATCGAGGAGAAATACCAAGTGACATAGAATAATAAAGAAAATTGACAGTTTAATTTCCTTAATGACCATACAAGAAATATTTTTCTCGCTATTTATATTCATCAAATATAATAAGAATTTGGTTTCTCACAACATCATTCTACACTTTATAAAACTGTAAAATACATCGACAAGGAAATAATGGATTGTACATCATTAATCTGAATAATTAAAAACATATTACCACCGAATAAACATGAAAGGTGAAATATCGAAAAAAAAGCTTCTCTTCGCAGTATATCTATGTCTTCTCAACAATAATTTCCAGGCAGTTTTATGCACAGTTCTGTAACGTAGCGCCGAGCGTTCTCATTGTCTTTTTCAGCACCGAGGATAGATAAGGCGCTGAAAAGGTTTATCTGCGGGCATTTTGCAGGCGCGGGACGCCGGACAAATGTAGCCCATGACAGGAGGGGGCGTGTCGGCGCGGTGGCCCGGGACGAGTTAACGACGCCGATCTGTAAGGCCGCGGGCGGGGCGGGCGCGGGCGCGCGAGGGCGCGGGCGATTTTAAACCGGGAACTCCTTAATCCGGCGCGTCGTTGGCCGTCGAAACGCGGGCTAATGGAGGGATAAAAACTTGACGGCGCTGCAGCGTTTAAAGGAAACGAGGACTCTGCCGGCGCGGAGCGAGAGCGCGCTCTGCCGCCGCTTAGAGGCGCTGCTCGCGCGATGGGCGATGGATCTCCTGGGCTCACGCGCGCCTAGACGCGCTCCTTGAAGGAGCGGCCGGCGCCTCCGACGCTCAGCTATCCCCGGGGCTGCTACACTGCCGCGCCTCTCTCCGCCCTTCCCCACGGGCGTGCAAGTTGCCCTCTCCTGGAAACGACGCTTCTCAGAGGGCGTGTCCAGGTACCCATACATATCACGCATGATATTGTTTGAATTAACTGGAACAATTTATTTATTTAACGTCAAAAACAGTTGAAAACCGTTTGACTTACTATAGGAATGATTGTATTCTGTGCACGTTTTCGTAAATTCTGGGATCTTTACCTTAACCCACAGAGACGTTGAATTCTGAAAACAGTTGGAAAGCGCGTTTTTGGCAAAAATTGAGATGAAACTATTAGCTCCCGGGTAATAAAAACTATTTTCACAGAAAAAAGCAACAGATTTGAGCTTTTTTCCCCCTTGGATGTTACAAATTCGTTATTCGAAAGTGAAGTAATATAATATAAACACGTTTAACTTTGCAGGTAAATGAAGAGATTCCAATAAAAATTACAAATAATGAAACGATAGAAAATGGTAGTAGGTAGATGATACACATGACGACGAAAAATTGAACTTTCACCCTGAATTAATACGACTTTTGAGTACGTGAGTGTCGTCAATATTGATATCATAATTCCAAATCGTCGACCACTCTTTATGTTAATATTCAAGTTTACCAACCTTTCGAAATCTGTCATTTCAGCATCAGCGCTGAACAAACCAAAAACAACACAATGTGGATTTAAAAACATTCATATATTGTATACATGCAGGAGAGTATTATTTTACTACAACAAAATAGAAAGGTTACTAACCTTACGTAATAAAACAATACGTATACCATGGTCATATCTAACAACCACTTCTTTTCTGGCTTACAGGCCAGAAAAAACTACAAATTTCAAAACGTTGGCACACTTGAATACATTAATGTTTAATCAAAAATGACGGTATCCCTTGATCCTGAACTGCCTTTCTGACACGGGCGAGAATCATTCTGCAAATATACCGAAGTTTTTATTTGTACAACCCGTTTCTTAGACTAATGATATTATTTACGTGCAAACATGTGATGAAATAAGAAAGAAATAATATATTGACGGAAAGTGTGAATATAATAAGAACTGTTTAATAAACAATGCCTAAAATAAAACAAAAAAATGTTAAGAATTTAATACAGGAGCACAGTTAATACAATTTTCTTCTTTCATTATTACCTCCGTATATTTTATTTGAAATTTGATATTCTATGAACTACCTTTAAAAATAGCAAAACCGTTCATTAGCGTTTATTGTTCAAATTTCTTCTCAGGGAAAAACTTTTTAATCACGAGTAAAAGGTAACAAACGCAACAGTATCACAATTGGACTGCAATAGTAATGAAGTAAATATCATAACTGTGCAAGAGTGTAGCCTAACGATAATTATCATCACATTTGCTTTCTTACAAGAACCACAGAAATTATCTTACTTTAAGAGAGGTTTACGCTATTCGAAATTATTCAATTGTTTTCTTTTTAAATATTGCAATGTATCTTTTGTGAGATTTGATGTGGATTCTCTCTTTTGTGACAGCACCTCAACGACATTCTACTCTAAATTTAAGCTCACGGGAACGGGAACAACTTGAATGCACTGTTTAATTGTAGGCAAGGACTTTTGTTTATGCTTCAAAAATGGATCCTTCGCAATCGACTAACGCAATCCAATACTCGTCAAAATCGATTCCGGGAGTCGTGCAGACATTCACGTTGAATGCCCACCTGCGAGCATTGCTTTGCTCTCGGGGTCGTCGCCCCTTCCCGCCACATACCCCTCCATCCTCTGGCCTGCACAGCCAGCTCTTCGATCGTTGTATCTCTACGTTAAGGATTCATAGAATGGGCCATCGTCCTATAGAGAGAATTATGTACTCTTCAGGAGAGGTTCAAAAGGTTTCTTGGAACACAATTCGGTAATTTGTAAGATGGAAACATATTTTATTTCACTCGAAAGTAAATTACTAATTTCCTTAACTCAAGTTTATAATTAATTAATAATCAGTAACGTGCTCGCGAATTGGCCGACTTGGACCACGCGTGCATGCACCCTGCATTCATTCCTGAAAAAATCTTCTGTAAATCTAAAATTGAGGATTTCATTTGCCATTGATTCTCCTGATCTACAAGAGAGTTTTGTGTCCAAATTCAAAAAGGTTCACATTTTACATAACTTGCAATTAAATCTGTAATTCATTTAGTACGATGGGGCCCCAACATTATAATCTGCAGAAAATGAATACGAGATAACCTAATACATATGTAAAATACATTTTTGTAATATTTGGAAATTCTTCAAATAATGTTTCCACTAAACATTAAATTTGTATGTTATTTCATCAATTCATTTTAGATTTTGCTTCAGATTTGTAATGGTTTTTAAAGATTTAATGATATTATTGAATTAACATGCGGTTGAAGTAAATGGGGAATGATTTAAAACCCGAATGAATATTAAAAATAAACTGGTTTGCTGAAAAAAATATTTATACTATTTTGAGAGGTCTCGTAAGAAGAGTTTAAGGTTTCATACTTGTCTGTGGTATCTCTTTAGTACGATATATAATTGATCAATACCGCGACTTCAGCTTTGTACCAGTGACAATGTCTCATTTTAGCATTGTAAATTAACAGTTTTCTAAAATATGTAGTGGCAGATTAATGAAGTGCTTTTATTCCTTTTCGGGATTTTCAAAATTCTTCTAATTCATTTAAAATAAATTAGATTTATTAATTAATAATCAAAATCAAATCATCGAATGTATACACCAAGAAAATGATAATTAAGAACCCTCAGAGGTTTATAAATATCTATTATTAGTTCGATAAAAATAATAGATTATAAATGTAATTCCATTTAAGAATTTATTCTGAATTTATTCGAGAAAGTATTTTAATTATTTGGTGAAAAAGTATGACAATCAGCTGGGCAATTAAAATATTTTTAGATACCCAAAGTGGCAACTTTTATGTGTGTGTTATTATAATTGTAACTTTGTGTTATTGTTAAGAAATCATTGTATGAATTCGTACAACTCTGAACTCCTTTACGAAAAACTATTTGCAGAATTATAACTCAAGGTATATACCTCAATAGATATTGAAGTGCTAGTTAGGTGATTAATAAAAAAACACTTCTTCCTTATAAATGGCTTTGTATTCAAAAGCACACTTAAACTCCCTTTAAAAATAACAATACAATAATGCACGTAAGAATTGTTCGTTCTTATGTTAGTAGTACACAAATCCAGAACATAACCAGCAGGTTGGGATGTCACATGCCCCTAACAAACCCTGTCACACTCCTTTGTAGCGTTTCACATGCATATGAATTCCAGGTCCTGGGAGTACGTGCCACGCATTTCTACAAAACCCGTTTCTCCCGTTCCTAGCTTCCGTCTTCCTAGTTCCTGGAACGAGGTAAAAGTAGCCTACAGGAAAATGGAAAGCATCCAACGTATTGTGAGTTCCACCTTTGAACTGAAACAGAATTCGAAGCTCCCCTGTAAAAACCAGTTTTTTAAACTTTCGTTCCGTTTTCGCAGCTGTAAAATGCAGCATTCATTGTCAATGAAAAGTAACTGTTCCTGGCAGTTTAGAACGACCGCAGATAGCTATCATTCAAATAAAATCCGTTTTCGTCGCAAATAAAATGTGGAGTTTCTGGTTAACGAAATTCACTTGATATTTGGTACATCAGTAAATTAACACATAAAACACGTACTAACTATTTATTTAATTATATCAATTCATTGTCGTATAGATATATTTGTTAAGTTATATATTAGCTAATAATTTATCTAACTTAATGAATCATAAAATACTAATAATTTTATCATAAAACACTTTTTTGCACCCCTTAAGTATACCAGTTATCGTTCATACAACAGATTTTTTCGTCTTAGGCCGATAAAAAACTAGGAGCCTACGTCTACTAAAACTCTTGCACCAATTTTGGCGAAATTAACACCATTTAAAAGAGAAAAAGGAAATTCAAATTCATTTGAACAGCAAATATCTTTTCGAAAGTAAATTTATTTCAATGTAGTTAAAGTATTAAGTTAAATGAGTTAAATATTGCAGAACCTTAAATAATAGATTAATACTGGTTTGACGACAACATGACAAGAACTTTTACACCCAATATGATAATTATTCCCATAGGACTAATATTTAATAAACAGCATTTGAAAATTTCCGTTATTATAAAACATTAAAAGTTAGAGACAAAAAGTACTTGTATGCATCTCGGCCGAAAAGGAAAATATTTTGAATTCAATTTTATCATAATCGGTCAAGCAAAAAAATATTCAGCCTTGATTTATTACTATTAATGGAAGAATAATCATAATATAATATAATAAATAAACTTATACATTGATTACACAATTATAAAATTAAATAAATCCTTTGTTTAATGATATATAAATGATTAAATCAGAATGAAATGTATTGTGATGGTTTATTACATATAATAGCAGCTATTTGTATTTATTAAACGACAAAGTAATTACAACTTTTTGAAACATTTCATCATGGTATAATTGTTACAATTACGGTTGTATCAATAACTTAAAGACGAAGAGATAGCTTATAGGTAAGCTCTGAATATCGGAACCCATCACATCAAAATGACAAATATCAAAAACTATGGCGCATATCGCAACACTGTCTGCTGACGGCGTTCTCCTCAAAACCGGAAATAGCTCCCGCGGGTTCCCCAACCCGGAGCGACACGTCATCTCATTGTCCGATCAAGCACGTCCGGCGTGGCTGACCACTCGCCGCGGCCGCCGCCGCCACCGCCGTCCGCGTCGTAGCCGCCCTGACCAGGACGAGTTCGGCGGAGCCGGCCGGGCCAGCGTGCGCTTCACGCCGGCCCCGGAAAACTCGTAAGAATTTCCAGTTTCGCCGTCCGTTCTCGCACTCCATTCAAAAGTCGGTGTCCGGCGGCTTCGGAGACGGAACCGAAAACGAATGTCCGGCTGACCGGCCGCCCCGCGCCGCCCCGCCCCGCCCCGATCGGGCCTCCACCCCGCGCGCCCCGCTGGCCCGCAGCGCCGCGCTGGGAAAGTGCGGTGGCGGAACGAGTCTGGCAGGTCGCGGCATCCCACGTCCATCCGCCACCCCGCCAGCGCAATCGGGGCCTTCCTTTGCCTCGGGCCGCGTCATGCGGCAATCAAGACTGGAAACTACCTTGTGACAGTTGCTGGTCTACCGTTCGGGGAGGTGGGAAATTCTTTCTGAGATGGAACTTTGACGGGAGGGATGATTAAGCCAGTTGCTTTTTCATCCGGCCTGTTTTCTTTATTCGTAATTCTTGTAGCACGATTTTTAATAACCATCCATCTCCTTCATGAGAAACACGAATTTGATAATTACAAATTTACTCGTCTAAAAGATTGCATCGTCTTGTTGAGAAGAATTTCGAAATTCATGCGTAATGATCAACGATTGACTTTTGTTACAATCTGTACTAGGATAACAATCGCAAATTATTTGATACTACTTACTGTTTATCTGAGCTAAGGTAGTTGTACACATATTACGTAGCATAATGAATGTACATCATTCGAATCAGTGGAAGCCGATACGTTAAATCACAAATCATTTGACGTTCAACACACCGAAATCATTTACTTCACACACAAAACTAATTTCAGTTGTCATCCACCGAATTTTGGCTTCAAGAGTCAGTATATCATTCAAAAATTGTTATGCTGAGACAAATCAAAATACTAGTTTTGAGTTATGGTTGTCATTAGCAAATATTTTACAATAATTATTATTAACAAACTACCTACAAAGCCTGTTAATAATGCTTACTCATACTTCTTATTCCATCAATTGGAAAGAGTGAGGACTCCTCATTTCACAGCCTGCGAAAGCTGTTACCGTGTTTACTACAAAATTTCATTTTTCGAGTTGAGTCAGTATATCAGCTCATTAACGATACATTTCATTAAATTATTGTCAAAGTTTATGTCAACGTAATGATAGGAATGGTCGGTAGGTGATCCCAAAGTCTTCTGTTACTGTAAAACGATGTTCATAACCCTTCTGTAATTCTAAGATACATGAAGTATACTAGCGAACTGCGATTATGTCAATTCTTTAAACATCATATGTTCCGCTAGTAGTCGTATATATCTATATTACCATGAGCAGCAAAAGGAGTATTTTTTTTTTTCTTTTGACGTCGTTCCGGTAACGTATAGTAAAGACACAATGAATTAGCGTCTTGATCTCTTCTTTGGCTAACTGAAGAGTTTCCTTCATGAAAATCAGTTTCATTATAAATAAATGATGTAAAAAGAGGACAAAACAAATCATACTTTATATTTTTTACAAATATAGGTAATTCCAAATGATTTCAAAGCAGTATCTTACGAATTTCAATCGACAACGAGTTCTACAAGCACAATGTATCCAGAAAGTACGACGTAGGTGGTAATTAGGAAATGCATAAGACAGATTTGTTCCGCTAGAGAGATCATAAAGTATACAATAGAGAGAAGAACTATAAGACATCAATGGAGACTACGTACAAAATTAAATACACGGAATTACTTCAAAACCTCTCAACATCATCAGAAAGAAGATTCGCACTTCATAACGCCAACAATCCCGTAAAAGGAGCGCCTTGATGAAGCGCGCTCCTCGCCGACGAGCTGCATTTTCCACTGGGCAACCTCGAAAGTGTTCCTCGCCGGCGCGCAATTCCAGCGACCGGCGCGAGGCCGCCATGGCCCGGCGGCGCGCCGCCCGCCCGCCGCGCTCGCGGGCCTCCGCCCATGGGCCCAAACAGCGGCCGGGCGGAGGGCGGGCGGCGGCGCGGGGCGAGTGCGTTAAAAGGCGGGCCGACGCGAGTAATGATCTTTTACGGGCGAGCCGCCCTTGGCGCGTCGACCGCGCTTCTTCGCGGCGGCCCAGCTCCCCGTCCGCCCGCCCTCGCCCCTCGCCCCTCGCCCCTCGCCCTCGCTCTCCGCCCCGCCCCGCCCCGCCCCCCGCCCCGCCGGCTGCCGGAGCGCATCAGCCCCTCATTTATCATCGGGGCTTCGAAGAGCAATTTTCCAGCGCAACAAATCTGGGCGCCGTCGCTGCGATCTTCTCTCGTGTTTTTTCGCGCCCCCCGCTCTCCAGAGTGTAATTTCGGCGGCGGCGGGCGCGCGGGTCGGTGTGTGGGCGAGCGCCGGCCGCGGGCGAGACTTCGCCCGAGGGCCCCGCCGCTCCGTTTTCGACGCCCCGCGCCAGACGCCCGCTCCTTGAGGCGCCGAGGGCCTCTCCGCCCACGACGGGACGGCGCGGAGCGGCGACGTGGCGGCGGGGTGGCACCGCTCGGATGCTCCCCGGCGTAGCGCAGGGCGATGCGAGTCCAATTCCCATCGTAAAACTGCTGGTCCGAATTGGAATGGACGTCGCCAGCACCGGCAAGGATCAGAAGGCGCAAGAAAGTGTGTGAAATCCTTGCAACGAAACGCAAGGGACAGTGTGACTCTTGCTTTCGGTAAAGAGTATTCGTTATATGGAGAGAGGGAAACAATGCTTGGGTCAAAAGCTAAATCAACGAAACTTAAGTAATGTCTAAAGTATGGGAAGTCCTTTACGAAGAAGTTCATTATAAAGTATTTACTCTTAAATTACCACATTTATTCATTTTAGGACATTTTCACGTAACACTCAATTCATTATATCGAAAAGAAACGCTTCTATAATAATTTATATCTTCCCATTAACATTTAAAATATATAAATACATTTTAAATATATTTGAGTGTGCCTCTGATCCTAATCTTTCCTTTGCTAAAGCGTCACATTCCTGCCATGATATTGTTATAGCAACAATGTAGAAAAAAAAGAAATAACAACCCAATGTTAGTTAAATGAGCACTTTGATACATTAACATTGTATCACAATTCTAGCTTTATGAAATTAACGTAATGCTTCATGTTTCAGATTCTTAGATTGATAAATTGAATTTCTGTAACATTTACTCCATCGACTGGACTCTTAGATACGATTGACAAACGCGGAGCATTTCACGCACATTTCTTCACATTGGAACATGTATCGCTTAAAACATCTATGTTGTGCAACAGATGTTTTATTCTGAACTGAATCCTCAGTTTCTTTCTGCGATAGTGTTCGTCTGCCACCGTGTCTTGAAAGTTAATAAATCGGCGTCAGTATCGGCGCTAGTTTATCGGCCGACGCGCGTCGCTCGTGTAGCCACGTGTCTATACCGTGGTGATATAACTGTTGATCGCAACTATCGAATGGCATACACTTCACCCAGAGTTTCGTTACCAACATACGTTTGGACATCGTTTTAATACTATGAAACATGTATTGTTTTTAACACACTACGTGTTTATACATTTCTAGTTTTCAGAGTCAGATGCACTCCAGTTAGACGGGTGATAAGGTGCAAACATCTCAAACTTTTTCCCATATTACACTACTACTGTTCCAAAAAATGCAAACATTTACGTTCAGTTGTAGATAGAAAATTGGAATTTGTGTTGTGAAATTGGAATTAGAATGTGCTTTTCAAATATTGCACTTGTATTTAGATAGTTTTAATCTATTTTAAATGTTGACACATTATGACAGACTGCCATACACCAACTAGTACTCATGAAAACATCCGGAACAAAAAGTAATATTAATGATTCAAGTAAAATTAGCCTGAAATTTATTTTTTTAACACTAGGTACTTTTTGGTGAAAATTACTTTTAAAAATGACGGCATTACGAAACATTTCACTCGAGGAAAGAAAATCCTTAGTAATTGTGCATACAACGATAATACATTTGATTTCATTCATTTCCACGAAATACGATCCATTCAATTGATAGTCTTTGCCATCCTTTACTGAGATAATAATCTTATTCTTAATACAATGATTATTCACTGACGAACAATCACAAATCTCTCTCTGGAAAGGTAATAATTCGGTTGTAGAAAACCTCCAAGTGCAGAGAAGCCTTTACTTCCTGCAGAGAAACATTGTTACTTACAACTCCAGTTGGACGTGGCCTTTGCGGCAGCTCCTGGGCCCGCGGATGTCGGAAGCCAGCGGCGATCGGGTGTCGCAGTCACCAGTGGCCGGGCCATCGGCCGGGCCAGAGGAAGCCCTAGCGGGCCGGCGGGGCAGCCAGGCGCCACGGCGCTGGGATGCAAGGGCGCGGGCGGCGGGGCGGCTGGCGGCGGCGTCGCCCGCCTCGCCCTCGCCGCCCGCGCTGCCAACGCAAGCTGAGCTCGCCGTCGGCCGCCGAAGTCACCGTCTGGCGGACACCGTGCGGTTACTTGCCGATGCCGATGTTTCATCCCGGTGCCGATGACAACGGGCCTGAAACGCGGTTCTTTCATCAACTTGTTTCTAGGAGGTAGCGCCGTATTGGCCTTTCTCCAAGAGAAGAGAATTTCAGGCGCTTCTCTTTCAAAGACAAAGATCCTAACAACAGGTGACAATGGTTTAAAATATACATTTGTCTGTTGTAATTCAACTTTGATTGTACTCGTAGTACAATAAAATTGAAATATAGTACGAACACTTTCAAATAAATGTTTTCTAAATATAATCGTTAGGTTGTTTATTGTGTGCAGATTCACTAAATTTCTATCTTCCTTCATAATTTCACTGAAGTGAATGAGTAGATGAAAAGTATTTTCGTCAACACTCTGCGCATTTCATTTTCTTATCAGCACATATCTTTATTTGGATTAAAACAAATTGAGTCCGTTAAGTTATGCTCACTTTTGAAAAGGGTGCTTTTTGGAAATTCGGTAAGTTCATTTTTGTTATATAAATTATTTATTTTATTAATATGCATATTAATCCAGAATTAAAAATTATGATATTGTTATGGTAATCGAGTTCGGGTAAATGAGAAATGTCTTATGCAACACAATTAGATTCAGTAACAATATTTCCTATATTTTCATAATATACAGCAGGATGTCTCCTGGAACAGCAAATAATCATTTTGTAATCCTTCTTTAGAAGATTTTGTTTAAATGAAAACTAATTTTTAAAACGAAGTAAATTAACTTCAGTAATATTAGTAAATTAGCTCATGATTATATCTCTTCCAAGCAAAGATTGGTTGCATGAAAAATGGTCAATGAACGATAAAAATGTTAAAGTGGGTACGAAAAATATAGTTATACACTTTACACAATCTAACTCAAGATTAATGTAATTTATGACATATGTAATTTATTTTTTTACTTTAGGTGTTTATGATAGATTTTTATAAATTATCATTTTATTTCAAACCACAAGTCCTCATTAAAGCATAGATTGCATTTAATTTCTTGATAATTGTTTGTGATTGTTAATTGATTATGTAGTTCTACAAATTGTAATAATAAAATATCACCATGACATAATCTCTTCATAAATGCTTTCTACTGTAATTTTCGATATAATTTTAATTATATCGATCTAATAAAATGGGATAGCGTGAAAACTCTTTCAAACGAAACACAAGGTCCGAGTACTGCCTTTCGTTTTCTGGAGTTTTCGTGTATAGACACGGTATATTAGTGTACATGGGTTATAAGGTAAATGATCAAACATTAAGTAGTGTATATTTCTTAGGTGTCATCATTCTGTTACAGAAAAATGTCTGAATCATAAAATGCAAAGATTCCAGCGTTGCACTACTTGGTCCATTCAATAAATTCAAACATTTTTATTGTGTATTTTTATTAACAGTTATTTGCATTAAAGTACATGAAAAATAAGAAAGGTTGAGAATGCTTTTTATTTAAAGAACATCGGTTTATTTATTTATTTACGTCAAAAACAACTAAAAAATGCGTGTGACGTGCTATGTGGAGAAGTTAATTTGAAGCTAGATTTTGTCCAGAAGCAAAACAAGGGGCCATCACAGCATTTGCTCGAGGATCAGGGAAACTGGACGAAAACCTGATCGAGTGGGGGCATTGGATGTCGGTTAATCGGTAACTGGTCACTTTGATGAACAAGTTAAATTTGTAGTATAATCAGTGCTTCATTTATAAAATGTTAGGCCCCGGAATGCGCCCCAAATTAATGATTAATTTAACAGAAATTGTTATATATTTGTAGAAGAAATGTAATAATTATTTCTGACGGAACGCCGATCCGTCGTGTTCCACCAGAAATCAAGCCCTGAGTTAATTAAATTAATCGCACAACTTTAGACAATACACAAATCTAAGGAGCGTTAGGAGTAATATTTAAAATTAAATTTTCGTTAATATGAACAAAGAAATGTAACTTTTGCAGTAAAATATTCATTGTAATAATGCTATATTAAAAAGTCGTAAATCTTATAAACGTCACTCAAACGAAAAATAGAATATTTTTTCTTCAAAGATTTCTAAAAGAAATAGCTTCTTTTTTCGTTGAACGTTTGTCTCTTCCACATTTTACAGTAGTGTACCACATAAAGTAAAGATTGTAATAGGACATTGTACTCATAAGAAAGCCGAAATATTAGATAATGCGTATTTTCTGGCCGGTAATATAAATACTATACGATGATCATTATTTCAGTGTAATGGAATGTCAAACACTGTGACATTCAAGTCTATTTACAACGTTGGTAGAGTACATTTTCTTGAAATTAAATACAATCAATATAAACTTTAAAGAATAGTAGTGAAATTTATTGCATTGAAAGTAGAATTATGAAAGTATTGAAATTGAAGGTACACTTTGAGTTTCAATAGAACAGAAATTTCTATAAAAATTATGGCCATCATTAACACATATGCAAAACAGTTCAACTACAAAATCTCAATTGGTATTGTGACATTGGTATTTGATTTAAACTTTTCTAACAATAGACTTCTCACACTAATGTTAAGTATTTCTCTGTTTATGACATCACATCTGTGTTCTTCTGTTAAATATTTTTCATTCAAATTATCTTCATTAGCTGAGTAAGTCCTCATACTTTCGTTGCAGAAAGTGAGTCTGCAACTGTTGTTAGTGGAATATCTTATGTTTTTAATCCAACGTCGGCGTTCTATGGTACTAATACTGCCTGTATAAAATTCACAGATTTGTTAAGTTTACACTCATAAATTATTTTATACGTCGTATGATCATATCTATATCGACGCCGTTGCACATTATACATTAGAAATTGAAGTGGTTTTGTGCGTTCGATCTTCTGTTTGAAAGAAACGAGTATACATGGAAAAATTAAACATAAAAATAAATCCTTCAAGGAAATCATCGGATTTACTTTAATCAGTAATAAGTTTCTATTATTTTTAGTTCATAGAGAAAAATCATTTTAAGAGAAATATTTAATATGTAAAATATGAAAAAATTAATGTGAAGAAAAATTTTCAAAGAGTATTATAAACGTATTAAAAACAAAAATATTAGCAAAATATTCTTAGAAGAGTTAAAAAGTCATTTTCTTAAAGAAATAATTTATCTTCTCCACATATATTATAATGGTCGCATTTTCTCTCCCGTAGGTAATAATTACACTATAAGTGTTTCAAACTAATGAAAAATTCAAATATGCAGCATAAATCCATCTGTGCAATTGCCTTAAATTTTAATTTTTCGATCGTTTATAAAAAGTCACTAATTCCGTTTGCATAAATTTAATTGCATTTAAATCAGTAAAAGAAAATATTAAAATATTTTGTCATGTTTATTGTCAACTGATTATAATTACATAAGACTACCTTTTTGACATTGGAGAAACCGAGGACAGGTACTGGCTGTTGAATTTGCATATTCTTTGTAGTCCCTCGAGCAAGTATGCCACATGACCAAACTGCAACTTAAGTTTCATGCAACAACAACCAGAAAATGGCCCCTCTTTACATAGCCCCTGCGCATGAAACAAGATGAAATATAAACCTACCATGTGCAAAATCCTGAATCCAATAGTGACGTGTCTGCCATCTAGCATTAATTATTAAATAGATCGCCAATACAATGTGTTTCAAAAAGGATAGACTACTTCCTTACAAATGTAGTGAAGGTATGTATGGTCTAATATAGGGAAGTAGAAAACCTGTTTGATCAGTATTTTTCAAACCGGCAATTTTCAATGCTAAAAACATTATTCGTAATAAAGAACCTGACTTCATATTTATTACTGAAATAGTTCAAACCGGAATTACAAACCGTTGTGATTACAGAATGAGTAAAAGTATTTGACATCACCGCCAAAAGTGCTAACATTGCACTCGAACCTGTTCGCCTCAATACAATGATGGCAATTTATTTCTGAGTTCAAGAGTTGAATATCAAAATGGGTTTTGTTAGGAATATGAACATAGCAAAGGTTTCAATTTACAGAAATTCCCCTTTTTGTTGATCATGAACTGTACTGAATTGCAACCTATATTCTGACTTCAAATGATACTAAAATACTAAAATAGAAAGTGAAAAAGACTGACCATATCAACAAAATGATAGTGCAAATTACTCAATTAATAATAGTTAAATCACACGCAGTTTTGAAGGTCATGCAGTTTCATGTTTTACGTTCTAATAATTTTTTATTATTATCATTATTATTATTATCTTCCTTCACACTCCTAACTAATGATGTTTGATGTCGGTTAAATATGAAATGTACTCCAGGTTAAAAGAACTTTCGTAGGGATCACATCGGCTGACTGCATGTGCTGCAAAATGGCCTGTTCTCAATATTGCGATATTTTCCACTTCCCAATTTTTTGAATTACCCGGAAGGATCGAAAATTCTTAAATAGATTTTGCGAAACAAATCTCAGAGCTCCGAAAATTATCGGAATGATCTGTGTTTTTAACTCCCCCCCATCGTTTTTCAAACTCTTTTATTTAAGTGATTTTTTGCCTCCTTGGATTTGAAATTTTGATTGCTTGATACATCATCTACAAGTAGGTAGTACGTTTATAGCAAATCCTTGATAACAACATCCGGTTTGTTAATTGGTTTTGTAGGATCAGCGTGGATGATTAGCCGCAAAATATTGTAAACAGAAGTCGCAGATTTTGTGAGTGGTCGTCCTAGAAGGATCATGTGTTTGTAACTTTTATTGCGTAGCTGATCTGGGAATAGAAGTAACTACAAATCCTATCGTACCTTTCCTTGTAGTATGCTGAAGTTTCTATAATTGTACAAACCGAGACGATATGATCAATAGTTCAACCCTTTTCTGACAAATTATCCTGGGAAATTTTCAGAAAGGTATCATGTCGTATTCTCAATGCTTGATGTTATACATTTATCACAACTGCTTCCGAAGGTAAAGCAAACTTACATATTTTCAGAATTCACCATTATTAAGAAACACAGTTGTTAAGAAAAGTATTCCTATCAAGAAATCGCAAATTGTAAAGATGTTGTTATGAAAATAAAGACGATCTCATAAATACGCGCACCATTATAGTTTTAGCTGATACCATGAAATTCCTTACAACAAACACTATTTCTACTTAATTGTTAATTTGTTGGTCGCATTAAGTATACGATTGTTAGCATCAAATTCAACCTTTTTCTGCAAGAAAATATGAAAATATATGAATTTCGTATTTTGAGCAGTTGTTATTGCAATAAGCACTCTACGTAATAAGACAATATTGAACTTACTAAGTAAGTAATAAAAAGAAATCGTAAAGTAGTTTGAAGCTACGCAAGTGCGCTCTGTGTGTCTATTTTCAATGAGGTTTACGCTTCTCGTACTCATCTTCAACGAGGAGTGTTTTTGTTGAAATGTATATTTTCCAAAGAAACCTGACACATATAAATTCATAATATAAACTTAATTACATACATTATTCGCAAAACCTTGTTATTGTTTTGTAATTCCCCAAATAAGTGGAACTCGATCGCGTACTCAATATTTTTGGCTCGCAGCAGGTAAATAAGTAGGCGAAATGCAACACATTTGTTATTGCTTCATCTTCGACAGGTCTCTTCTCCTCCTCCCGAAGGCCAGAGCGCGCAAAGGGGAGAGCAGCCTCCAAAAGGCAGCGACTTCCGGAGCCGCGAGAGCCGGTTTTCGGGGCAGCCACGGCCGGAGCGCGCGCGTGCCGGCGGCCGCAGCCTCCTTGGCAGGGCTCAATGCATATCTTAAGAGACCCTCAGGCGAAACTATAAGGCTCCCTAAAAATATTCGAATATTCAAAATGAATATGAAAATAAACTTTTAACTGTCGCAACTTAAAACAAAATGTATTATTAGAATAATATATACAATGCGTACATACAAATGTAATTTAAAAATATTTTAACATTTGTACCAAGCAATTTAAAAAAGTAATATCTATTAATTCAAATCTGAATTAGTTTTATTTATTTTTATCGTTATTAAATTAAAAAAAATTGTATATATTAATTGATTTATAAAAATTATTAAAAAATATTGGAGATCCCTCTCTAGCAAACGCTTATTCTGCGTATGTATTAGCGTAGCCCTGCTCTACAACGATGGACATCCGCCGCCCCCGCCGCCACCGCGCCGCGTCGCCTTGGCCGACAAAAGCCTCCAGCAGCCACGCGCCGGCCCGCTGGCACGGGCGGCGCCGCGGCGTCTGAAGGCGCTGCGCCTGGCCGCGTCGGCCGTCGCCGTGCCCGTCGCCGTGCCCGTCGCCGGTGCCGGCTTGTCGCGCCCGCCCCCCGCGCCTCAAAAGACGCGGCCGCTGCAGGGGACACATCTCGCCAGGGGAGGACCGCGTGTTTGTTTTTCTTCGGCTCCGTGCGCGCCGCCGCACCCTTCGCGCCAGACTTGTTTACGAACGGAGAGGTGCGGCCTCTTACGTCGGGAAGGAGGCTGCGTTGTCGCTTAGGACAAAGCAGTAACAAATGCTTTTCGTTCGGTATACTGCTCTGTTAATTGAACTTAAATATTCGGTGTTAGAGAACATGATGGAAGTCTTTACAACAATTTGAAGCACTTTTTGCTGACAATGTACGAAACTAATAATTGCTTGTTCAGTTACGACAGTAAGAGTATGTGTTTGTTCCCATGAATTCGAATTTGTGTCTGAAACTCACAATTACGGAAAAATTAAAATCATTTAGCCCAAATAAAAAGAAATAAACGCACTTTTACCGCATACAATGACGCCAACAACATAGGTTCAACATTTATAATGGAAATTAATGAGTCCGTATATGTTTCAACTTACAACTTTCTGTAATTTCCGTTGTTAATTTTATACTCATGCCACCCAATAAAACGTAAATTCAACTTTAGAGGGTAACTTGTCAGAAGGCATGCAAACAATGTCACAAGGAACGTCAGTGCTAGTGAAACTTCTTTACGTCACAACTAGCTAATTATCTTTCTTGTCACCTCAACATGAGGTTAAACATATGATACTTTAATTTGTTGCATTCGAATTGCGCGATATCAGTATGTTTTTAACAGATCTGGAAGGAAGAGTGTGCCAGAATTTTCCAATCAGTCAAAAGTTCAACAAAATCTGAAAAGGAAAAAGACCATAAATATTTACTAACCACGATGTGAATCATTCTTCGTCTTGTAGAATCAGAACCCTTACATGATTGAAGCCATTGAATTCCAGAGAATGATATGTCTCTCCTCCGAAAATAAATGGTAGATGATTTAAACGGTGTAGAATAATTGGGATTGCTGCCCTATATTCTGCACACCCCATATACAAGATTAAAACAAATATGATTGACAAAATATTCTAACTCTCAATGTTAGCACAGAGTGGTTGTCGTTTCAGTCACCAGCTCAAATGAGGTTGAAGCATGTAAATAATTTTACGTCATAAAACAAATACTTGAGTTGTACAATATTAGGAAAGATAATCGACATTCTGGAATATTTATCATGAGAAGCCTCTATACACAAAGCATTCATAGCGTACATTTTGAAACCTGTTATATCGTAAGTTCAGTATCACAAAGAAATTGCATGAATAAATCACAGCTACCTCCGTGAGAGAAGAAACGGCCAATTGCGCCCGCCACGCACCTGAGCGCCGAACGAGCGCGTGGGTGCGGTGGTGGACGGAAGCCACGGCGCCGCAGTCCCCAGCGTCCGGAGGCCGCCCGTGCGCCACCGCCCGGCAGCGCCCCGCGCCGCCCCCTCACCGCCACCGCCACCGCCACCGCCGCTCCACGCACGCCTTCCGCACGTCCTCCGCACGTCCT
>BOPP01000004.1:15792291-15811952 GCA_017312745.1 Gryllus bimaculatus | reverse complement strand
CCCCTAAAAGTCGCCGTGTAAATCACCCACGCAAATAAAAGGCGGCGCGGCGCAACGGTCTGCGGGGGCGGCAGCGCAACAAGTTGCGCGGGCTGTGCGTCGGGGCCGGAGGACGGCGTGCCGGACCTGCGGATCTCGCACCCCCTCCCCTCCCTCGCCCCCCCCGCCCCCGCCGTGTCGCACCGGCGACGCCCCTCCGGCGCGCGGCCCGCTCGTGCTTCGGAACAGATGAGGCGGGGAGGCGGCCATGAAAGCGGGCGCACAAACGGACGCAACAGTTCAGGGGGTGAAGGATGTGGAAAAGAGGTGGATGAACGTAAGGACAAGCGACCATGCAATGATCATGGCCCAAGGAGTTTCAATATTAGATATAACAGATCGGGAAGAAAGAGCGCTGTAGAAGATAGAGATAATGAAAATGGAAATAGAATAAAAATAAAGTAGATCGTGAGAAGAAAATGCATGTATAGAGAAAATTATATTGAAATAATGGCGTAACACGGAGAACAATAGACCTAGCGAAACTCAGACTTGACCCACTTCATAACAATGCCATTTCCAACACAATTATGATACAATTCGCATATATATAGCATATGGTAGAAAATTTCGTAATAGTGATTCATTGGAGTACATGCCTCTGTTTTAGAAAACAAAACGCAAAGTAATAAGTAGAGAACTATCAAAACCTTCGGGATGCACTAGGACAGCAACGGCACTAAAATCTGAGTTCGATATTTCATAATTCAGTATGCGTAAGCAGATATAATAGTGTTGCTATCTTTCCTGTGGGTGAAATTGTGTGTGTTAATTAGTAGAGTTCAATTATTGTTGCATAGTTGATTTTTTAAATATTTGTTCATCACAATGTCTACAATTTATCTTCACTTAACAATCAACAATGAACATGACAGTTGACATTGCATCATTTTTGTTAATATAAATCTTGGGGTATAATATTTATTACAGTTTATGTTTCAAAGTTGATTATCTTAATTGAGGAAACTTTGGGAATGGCTATTACAAATTTATTATTTCATTAAATTACCCTTTCCTGCTTTTACTACATTGTGGGTCAAACCTCCCTGATGTTAGGAGGTTTGAACCGAATCTACATATTATATGGATGACAGTGTATGACAGATTATTCTAGCTTGAAAATGGTAAATATTGATATAATATTCCACCACCTGTATTTTTTGTACATTTGAAGTTATTGCAATGCAGTTTACACGGATGTGTACTTGGGAAAGGGGCTAATTGATACATGGATACATTTCTGTTTTATTACTTGTATTTTACGGGATATTGAGGTAACTGTTTTTTAATGGAACTATACATACATACATGCGGACAGATTACAGATTATATATATATATATATATATATATATATATATATATATATATGCTATCGTGACGAGTGTAAAAAGACGAATCCAATGATATACGTATTGTCATAGGTTAGATATTCTTCTTAGATTGCATTCTTTTTGAGTAATTTTCATTTTTGTGGTGGTGGTGATTTTTGTGACTAGAGGTTAACGGATATTTTGAATGTAACAGTCCGCCACCGATGGTCACGCAGCGTCACGCAGCGTCACCCTGCTAACATGATGGGCAAGGGAAGCTGATGAAAGTAATTGAAGATACGAAACGTATTCCAAATTTTCACAAAACTGTTGCGAGTTTTTCCTCACAACTCTTATTTGTCTCTTAGGTGGATTACAGCATGTTGCCTGGCCGACATGATTTCACTCATTTCTGAATAAAAATGTTGTTTTACGTTTCTTCTAATACTCTCTTGAGATGCTGCTTATTTGCAATTTTCATTTTTAAAATGTTAGTCTCCAAAATCCTCCATAAACGTTCAGTACGACATAGATTCGGTGGTGCAGGGAAGGAGAGGATTTTGCGAAATTCTCTTTTCCACTATCCTTGAGTTCTGCCGCCACAGCCAGAGCGCTTGTCGATGGATTAAACTTCTCTGCACGGACAACGATCTGTTCATCTTTCAAACTTAATATTTGATCACTGTGCGTTTTATAACTAATGTGATACCTTCACCAACCATTCACCAACCAATTCATCTAAAATGGCATGTTTTATTGATTTCGGGATTTTTGTCCGAGATGCCTCACACATTAATGCACACACATCGTACAACGGATAACTCCTTTTTTCTTCAATAGTAAATTCCCTCGTCGGAACCATTTTACCACAGCGACCCTATCTCTGCAGAGCTCAGACGCTAAATGACAACTACTACCCCATTTTCTATAACATTATGCATGTTATTAAACATACATCATGTGTACAAGGATGTTTTGCGCCCCATTTCTACGCAGATTTTTATTTTCGTAAGTTACTTGCTTAGCTATGTGAAACTATTTTTGAGAAAATAAAGAAGAAATATGTCATGATTGTTGTATCTTATTATATTAGCTCCCACTGCACGGTTCTATAAACCGAAAACAAAGAAAATACCTGCGTCCACTCTTTTTACACTAACTTTATAAAAATCTAAAAATGCGATGGCAACAGAAAGTAATGGCTGAGATGGTAGTGTCATAAAAAAGTGTTAATATGAGTCATGTGGTACAAACATGTAACGAAAGAAATGCGCGAAGCAGTGGAAGATGGGCTTTAAACTTAAAACGAAGTAATATGCATGATACGAGTGAATGAAAAATACAACATGAGTTCTGTCGATAGGACGCCATCGGATAAAACGGGCTTAAAAAAGTTGAGTACAAATGACGAAGATATACAATTAAAGCCAGACAGAGATAAGGTGCAAGAGATATAAGGCGTGTGTAGACAACGGCAGCATATGCAATTTCGCCTGTGAAGTTGATGCGGGGAGAGCAGCAGATGCCCAGGCAACGGCGATGGGGACGTGAAAAGTAGCCGAGATGGCCGCGACGGGGTCGAGAACCGCGGGGCGGTGTCGACACAACGCGTGGGCCGGCGAGGCGCTTTCAATCTGGCAAGCAGCGCGCACGCGACCCCGCAGCCCGGGCGAACAATGGCCGCGGCCGGCCCGCAAAGAAGGGCGCCGTTTGAGCGCTTCTTCTGTAAAGAGGACGCGGGCCCTCCAGCTAGTCGCCCACCGCCCACGGTCCTCGCCGTCTCCCGTCGCCTGCCGCCCGAGCCGGCCGGACGCGGCCGGCGACGCGCAATCTGGACTCGCCATTGGGATTAGACGACGGCCGAGAGCGCGCGCGGAGGCGGTGGCGGTGGCGGGAGGCGAAGAGGGGAGGAGAGGCGGGGGTGGTTTCTTCCGGCATTCAGATGCGCCGCGGGAAACAATGGCGCCCCCAACCCAGGAGAAGGTCGGCGTTGGGGCCTCAATGAAATAGGTTGGTTTCGCTGGCAACTGAAACATTTGCATACTAATCGGAAGTCATTGTGTTTTAAATGTTACGGAAGAATTCTTAGGCAAAAATGTAATAGTATTCAAAAGGTAGAACAGTACGTCACCAAAGTATCTGATGGAAAATGTCTATATAAGCTGCATGGTCAGTGACTGGGATTTTTCTATGGAGATTGTTGTTATAATGCACAGCTGGCGTTTTTTTGTTATAAAAATAATGTATGCGGAATTTAAACATTATTTGTTGATTTATAGATGTTTAAAATTAATTTGATATATTGAATGACAATCCTTGCTAAAGAATATTTGCAACAACTATATAGAGTAACTACGTGTAGATGACTTCTGGCGGAAGGGCTATAACTCCATCAGCCGACCACCCTCAGGTGCGTCACTCAGGAAGGCAGGAACCTCTCAGATCATGCACTCATTAGTCCACTAAATATTTACGTTTTTGTTTCATTTCACAATGAACGGAAAAGCTTTTTTATGTTTAAATATATATATATATATATATATATATATATATATATATATATATATATATATTATTTCAATGTATAAATAAATATGGATAATTGAGAAGAAAATATTTCTAATAGAAAATTAAACATTTGAAATGCATTCTATCTTTCTTGGATAAAAGAAAAAATGCGCGTTATACCTTTTAAATCGGATCATTTTTTCAGAGGATTAACTTCTACTGTTTGTAGAATATGTTTACATTAAATTCCAATATGTTGAAAATAAACATTATGCACTGTGTTGCATTGTCGTCTGTTAAAAATGAATTGCAACGTTGAAAAATGTTCCTCTTCGTTGTACTTAGGAATTGATGAGACAATACGTTAACATTTTGCTCATATCACATTATACAACTGTTTATGAGAACTATGAATCCAAATTTTGCTACGAAGAAAAATATTTTCCTTACGTACTATTAGATTTTTACAGTTTATAGTTAACTAAGAAAAATTCTCATCTGACGTATATGAATGTATTGCAGGGTTTCTGGCATTTGTCGACCCCAAAAATCCCCTTAAATTAACCGAAAATATTACCTTTGTTTCCAGAGACAGAATTTGAGCATTTTACCACTTCACAACAACAGATTTACAAACAGGATTTACTCACACCAAAATAACTTTTAAACAATTAAAATATTCATAATTTTGATCATTAGTAGTAATATTATCGTTGTAACTGTTATTGTTCTTTTTACCCTTTTCCCTTATTATTATCATCATTATTATTATTATTATTATTCACTATGTGTAAATTTATATCAGGTGACATTATCATTCTGACTAATACATAATAAAAATTGGGATATTAAACAATGGATATTATCAATGAATTGAATTTATTAAAAGTTTTAATTTAGTGCAAAGTGTATCAATGAAAGTTTAAATGTAATGAAATGCAGGTCCAATATAAACAACGGAGACGTTTTTTTAACTTTTCAGTTGATTTAATTCTCACGTTCACACCCATTTTGAAGGAATCAATTTAACAAATCGCATTCAAAGATTCAAAGTCGATTTCACGAACACTCAACGTGAAGAGAAGCAGGAAGAAGTAGAATATCGAATGAGAGTGGGAATTGCATAAGTATTGATTCCACCATTATGGAATTTGATATGAAATGAAATTAATATAGTTCTCGTATCTGAGAAAAGTAGTACAGAAAATCGGAGGAATTCTTTTTTATCGTTAGAAACGTAAATGTTATTAAAATTTGTAAGAAGAATGAATTGTGTATTTTTTTGTTTTAGAAGTCATGCGTTATTATTTTGTTGCAATGAACCTTACTGGCATTTATTAGCGTACATTCAAAACCTTCTGATGACAAAAAATACGTAGGGCTATTTATGTTTACCAATTTATAAGAGCACTAAAAATTTCAAAGCAGGTATTATCGCGAATTGGTGATAAATAATACAATATATAAATAATAAGGCTTATAATATCAAGGCATTATACTATCTTTTGCAATCCTCATTAAATTTAACATCTTACTAGTTAAGTCATCACATTTGAGTAAGGAAATTTAAATGTTCAATTACAATAAAAGTTTAATACGTGGTAATGTGATTTCAGTACAGTATTTTCACGATTTTTTCTGTTTGAATGAAAATCTCTTTGCACGAATTATAACAGAAAATGAGACACGGTACAAAACAAAAAGAAAACGTTGTTAAATGCTCAAAACCTGTTTTACGTGGTGCATTGCGTCAGTTCGAATGTCCGAGGGCGGATTCCAGAACCAGCGTCCAGTGGCCGGCGAAGCCTCCTTTGGTGAAGCGGGGTCACATCGGCAGCTCCGAAGAATGCTATCGCGGGAAACGGTTACAAGCTATCTTCGGGGGAAGGTGGCGAGCCGGCAAGTGGCCAAAACCAGAAACGCGAGTAACCACGGTGGTCAAGGAGGCGCAGACCACCGCCCTCGGCCGCCCTCTCGCCGCCCGGCAGAGCAGGTTGAGCTGGTGTCCAGGAGGTCACGTTGGCCGGCGCGTCTTCTCACGGCGGCGCGGCGCGAGTTCACCGCTGGCGGCGGCGGCGGCCGTCGCGGAGGGCGGCCCGTGCCCTGAGGAGAGGTAGTGCTCTCGCGCCGCCCGCGGGCCACGCAGTCGCCGCCACACGCCGTCGGCGCCGCGGAGCACGCATCTACGCTCGGTCCGACACGGCTGCAGCCGCTTCTCGTCGCCACGGGGTGGTAAATGCATTCGCTCGCTTCTCCCTCCCGCGCCGCGACATCCCACGACTTCTTCTTCGACTGAAATAGTAGCTACGTACCCCCCTCCGACACCCCTTGTTCCTACCATTTTGATTGCTTTCTATACATTTTATTTCCAATAATCTTAGATTTTATCATTTCACTTCTACTTATTTATACTTGTTTTGTGCTTGCTTACTTGTTTTCTACCTATTATTTAAATTCGAAACCCCCAAATTAAACAAATATGTTTACAGCTGAAAGGAAATATTGCATTCATCAATACGCTTCAATCTTCATTTTAGAGTTTTTTTTTTTTTTTTGTAAATTTTCTATTTGTATTATAACACTATCATCCGTGTAAATTGATTAATGCTAAAAAAACGTAATTTCGAGGAGTCCACAGAAGAACCGCGTTTTATTTACTTACTGAAAATAGTATCGCTGTTAACGCTCCAACGCTAATTTTAACTTCTACTTTACTTTATGCAAAAATTTTGTTGTTTTTCCTTTATTACCTTTTAGAAAAATCGCACAGGAAAAATCTTTCTGAAAAAATCGACAAAGCATCTGTTTTGTTATCGTAGTAAAAGAGCTAATATCGCTTTACTGTGAAGTATTAAATGGTAAAAGGAGGACTAAGGAATGTAAGATAAATATTTCGAATAAAATATTCCTTTCGTGTTCAAAACATAAGTTAATAAAATCCTCAATGCAGTAAACTAGTTTTAATACGAGGCATAAATGTAATTGATTATTGTAAGTGTTTAATTTAGAGAAGAACTGATTCGGAAAATTAGGTACGCATCAAGTATCTAAGCACTATATTGCTTTAGACCGAAAAGCTTTCCAGTGAGAAGAGACTGAAATACATCCCTGCTGTTTTGTATTCATATCAAAGCATAGAACTATATATTCATGAACGAAATATTAAACAACATTAAACAAGACAACTTAAGAAACAAACTTTTGAAATGAGCAATGCCCGTTTTATTTTCCGTAGCACAAAAATGCAACCTCACGAAACATCAAATTTTCAATTTACATGTTCAATGTGAATCATCTTGTAATAACGTATATTTATTACGTGTAAATGCGCTAAATGTACGGTATTTTCACACACAATTATATCACTTGGTTGTTTTGGGGGCAGCAAATTAATATTTTTCCATTAATCATTTCAATAGATTGCCATCGTGTGGGTTCCGCAAAATAATTAAATTTGTAGAGAGAACAATTGCTTGTTTGTCAGCTAAACGTGTAAGGTTTCTAGAGAGCAACTTTATACGTTTATATTTTGAACAACACAACGTCATTTAATTTGCCTGCTGTCATAACGTTTGTATATTGCCAGTCTCTAATTAAACTGACTGAAAATGTTGAATAAAAAATACAAATTTATCGAAGCAAAATAATGTTTAATTTATCTGTTAATGATAATTTCACTTACACATTGTTTATTGTGAACTTTTTTATTTTCATTTTAAGTTTATTTTCTTTAAAAACCTTATTTAACCTCTGAAATGCAGGGAAATGTGTAAATATGTGGTTGGTTTCTGATGTCTGTTAATGAAATATGGTACTGAAAGCACAATTCTTGTATGATTATTCGTTGTGGTTTATTATTATTATTATTATTATTATTATTATTATTATTATTATTATTATTATTATTATTATTGTTGTTGTTGTTATTATTATTACAATATTTTATTTACATTGTAACCAAAGACGCTTTTAATAGTTAAATATTACTTAGTTTTACACTGTTCTCCATTCACTTTTCAAATCAGCCAGTTAAAATGAAATAATGTTTTATTATAAAATGAGATAAAAATGAAAACATCAGTTTATAACGCCAATCTATAATTTTCTGATTTATTGTTGTTTTTAATAGATATACATAGATATGCAGCGTGCAGAGGGCCTGAACCCCGGACGCAGCCATTCCGTCTGCGCCCAAGGGCCGAACGCGGCGTGCGGGCCCGCCCCGCCCCGCCCAGGCAGGCGGCCGGGGGCCCGCAACGGCGATGGCGGCGACGACGGCGAAGGCGGCGTGGGCGGTCGGAGCCGGCCGGAGCGCCAGCCGCGCCCAGCCGGGATACGGAATGCGCAGGGGCGCAGAGGTGAGGCCCCGAATGCGATTTCAACTTCAAGAAAACTTCTAACGGCGCCCCGCACGCAAATATATTTCCGCGTTTCCCCTACGACCTCCATTAATGGGTTCTTTGATTTAATATCGCCAAGTTATTCAATTACAAATTAAAAGCAGTCGTGCGAGCGTTAACTTTTCAGTTGCATTAGCAAAACAATAAACATAAATCGCGGCATATAATTTAGGGAGCGGCTACGCGTATTACGATCCCCCCTGCGCGCACGGCGCAGCATCTTAAACCCGCAACGTACGGAAGACCCCGGCTCTTAGAACGAACGATAGCACCGGGTGCCAACCGGTGGAGGCGGCGGCGGCGGGGGCGAGGGCAGCGACTCGTAGACGCTGGGGAGGCGATAGTGAGGTCGCGTTGGGAGAGACGAGGAGGTGGTCGCCGGGACGGGGTGAGGACTCCCGAGCAGGGCCAGACGCAGGACGGCTAAGGAGGACGGAGGTGGCGACGGGAGAAACCGTCCTCAAGCGCAATATCCCATCGCCTGCCTTTGCGGCGCTCTCACACGTTACGCCGACCCCACACGTCGGGACTTCGAAAAGGTCGTAAGCGCACGTCCTCAAATATCGTAAAATCGTGCCGACGGATTTTATTATTTCTCAGATTAAACTCGGAGCAATCAACGCCGAAACGGCTCGGATAACTTTTCTAGGGCTAACACGTAACGTTTTGTAGCCCGTTATAACTTTAGTGGCAGGAACAAATCAAGCGTTCAGTTTCTCATCAGGTGGGAGGGGCCGATGGCAGTATTCAGCCGCTCGCGGCGCCATTAAGTCGCCCGGCGGCGAAAGGGGAGGTCGGTCGGGAAAAAGCGAACGCTATGGTCGTTCCCCCCTGGCCAGCATTCGCCGCTGCCCGCGCGCCCCGTTTGATGTATTTCTTATCAAATGTGGAGTTCGCTTTTCTGGAGGCGTACGCGTGAATAAGTCAGTCACTCGACCGCCTCTTTGTTCGGGCCCAGGTAAAGAAATGCGGCTCTCCTAAGTGAACCAACATGTGTCATCTGCTCAAAGAGAACTCACGGCACAAGGCCCGCTCGCTGAAAGTGAATACACTACGCTTTCGCCATTTGGTCAGATCAGGAGGTCCCCAGAGAGAGCATACACGTATATTAGACTAATAATTAATCGTCTTCTTGATCGTCAAATAGTAACATCGCTGTAGAAACTGCTTCTCTCCCATATTCCATTTTCTATTCTTTTCTATGCTACTGAATATGTTTCTAATGTTCCTCTCCGTTTGAACTGCTTCTTTGCTTCAAACAAGCTGCTGTGCTCTCACATTTGTGTTTCATTAGGGTGGCATCGTCAGCGAGTTAACTTAATATATAGGATCGTTATAACTCGACGAATCAACGTTTTTATCTTGCCAGCAGATGCTCTCTTTCATTATCAATTCCCCTTGTAAGTACCAAAGGAGAAGTACAACGGGTCGCACTAGGCAAAAATAACTGCTATATAATCACTCTGATCATATGCTTCCTTTTCATGCGATATCAAGGGTGAAAATAAATTATTTACATAAATACAACTGAAAAGGAAATTAGTCATTTAACATATGAAAAAGTTGTACATTACAATTGACAAATATTGTTAAACTATTTCCACTTCATTACTTTTTTAAAGCTAGGGATCGCTGAGCATTTCATGCTAAAAGCCTACAATTAAATCATTTTTTTAAAATCAATTACTTAACAGTTAATTTTTTTTCAATAAAACCTAACTTCTCTTTTAAAATGCATATTTCATATTTCACCACGACTACATAAAATTAAATGTAATCAGTTCTGTACAAAACGAAGCAACAATACTTCTACTGAATATGCGATGCTTTCGTACCAACTGCTTGTTTTAATATACATTTTTCTTTCCGTTTCAAATAATGAGAGAAATATAATTTCAAAATTACACTTCTACCGTCGTTACGTGTATAATCAGTGATATCCTACTTCTCCTCGCACTTTCTCCGGTGAGTCAAGGCCGCAGGACCTCTGGTAATAATGGGTGTAGTCTCAGTGACGCAATCCGCGTCCCCTGCCCCGAGAGCCGTGAACTGGTTCAGCGCGCGGGGCGCCGGGCCGCGCCGGCCGGAGGCGACTGCAATTGTCTCCACAGCAATACCCAGGATTCATATCCTCGCGCTGACGGCTGGGGGTTTCTTTCCGTAAGTAGAAATGCAGAGCTAGATGGCGTTTTCATGATGCTTATGTAACCTCCGAGAAATAATTTGTTTAGTAAGAAGGTAGAAAATCGTATTTGTTCGAACTGTGATCCAATTGTATTCTTTGAGTATTATAAATTGAAGCAACTTCTTAAAATGATTTAAGAATAATTAAACTCAAATATAGAATGCAATTTTGGAAAATTGAGAGAGTTCAGCAAAAATGGAATGTGCCGCATTTTGATAATTTTTATTTTCTCGCACTTACTTCGGAAGAAAGGAAAGTAATATAATCGTGCGCCGTAAAACTCTTATTGCCGGACCCTGGAAACGAAAAAGTGAAAAAATCCTGTACTCACAATGGTGAAGGTCTTTTATACGTAAATATCCCTCACTTTCGAGAATTGCAAAGTGCAATTTTTGGGAGCGTTTTGGTACAACTGCAATATTGAATATAAAGAGTTTTTCTTTAATGAAATCTGTTTTTAAGGACAGATCTTGAAATCAAGTCGTGTTCAACTTTTCGAAAATATTTGTATTTTCGTGTAATTTTGCCTGAATTATACGCATTTTTCAAACAATTTTTTTGTCAACTACCTCCCCCATTTTGTTTTTCAATTTATTTTCACAGATAGAAGGGACGCTTAAAAGAATGGTACTGTCTCATTTTCTTTGACCTGCCTGAATTTTGTAAAAATGCAAATTTAGAATTAATGCGAGATAATATGTGCTGTTGTAGCGCCACCAGTTTTTAATTGTGTTCACTTCAAGCAAAAATTAATCTACAAAACTCATCTAAAAATTCTCCAAAAATTTCTAAAAATTGAGCATGACCTTATTTAGTGATCTATTGTTCATAACAGATTTCATGAAGGTAAAAGTATCTATTATTATTATGTACTTTTACAATATTAATTTTGTGCATTTTTTGAAAATTCAAAGAACACGCCGGAAATGGAGTCTGGAACGACTGTTAAGCGTCCTTTGCTCTATGATAAATTTGAAGTCATTTTTGAGACGGCGACAGACATTTTGCACTAAACCAACTGTTTAGAAATTATCTACATTTCACGCAAAACTATGCGAAAACTACTTATATATTCGAAAAATTGTAGAAGAACGTATCTCAGAAATCAATCATCAAAAAATGTTGAGCGCTTTTCCAGAAAATTGTGAAAATGTTAATACTTTATGTAAAGTACTCCATATATATGTTTCAAATTCACAAGGCACCGAGTTCGCCCTGGACGATCGTGGAATATCAATTTTGAAGAAACTCGTCTGCGCGCTTTTACTGTTGACCACAGACGGCGACATGCATTTTGCACTAAACCAATTTTTCGTTGTCAAAGACTCTGGAAACGTGGATTCCGACTACACTATGTTTTAGAGGAAGATTTTTACTATAAACCACTGTACAAGATGGTTCGGTACCAGGGCCCCATAATACGAATTTTTCTGTCAAGGAATCTTTACATAGCAGCATTATAATACTTTCTTACAATGGAAGTACGTAGTACGTGAGAAAGTAAATATTAAAACGTTAAAATATCGGGTAGTGTTTGGTATGCACCATTTCTCGGATGGCTAGGAATCAGCTCATGAAGTGTGTTTAGAAACTGAAGGCTCGGGTTTCATGATACATCGGATGTGAAAAAACAAATGTTGCAAATAAGTATTTTCGAAACTTAGCATAAGACAAAAATATTGCTTAGTTATTAGAATCTTCTAAGTATTATAGAAGATATTTCAGTACAAAAGGCGAAACCGATATATGCAAATCAAGTGCTTATTTTCATCAGATGTCATCAGTGCGCAGTTACCACGTGATAGACAGTCCTTTTTTCCTGTCATCGAAAAACAATATTCAATAATTCAAATATGAGAGGCTGTTGAATATATCAGATATCACTGAAATATATAGATGCCCACAATTTTAGTTTTTGTACTGATGTGTTCAATTTAGCCACTGTTCATCCTTCAGCGAATCAACGAAATGTTTTTGACATATTTTTGTAAAATTTCAAAATTATTTATTTTTATTCTATTAATTCCTTTGTTTGAAGACGAGTTTCAATTGTTGTCACGTGTGGATTGTTGTAAAACCTCGATTTTTGTAATATTCTCTTTCGCGAAGAAAATTGTTTTAAAATTTTGTTTTTCTTCCCTGAGAATACAGATCCCCATATACACATGAGTGTGTTTGTTTCCTTTTAAATTATATCTCGACATTTTAATGTTGTTAGTACCTAAGGCGTCCTTTTCGACCCACACATTTTGTGTGTAGTAAAACTGAACGACGCGGCAGAGTTAAGACTGTGCCCCCACATTCTTTCTATTTCTAATGTGTAAATGAAAGATGATCAGTTCGACACTCCTCAGAACACTAATTGTCTTATATATACAATCTAACTTGAATTCTTTTTCAGACAATTGTTGATATTTGATAATATATAATTATATCCTATTGATTCCTATTTTCTGTTATGTAACGTCAGGCATTTTGATCGTTATTTTAATCTACTACACATTTTTAATTCATCAGTGTATTGGCTGAGCGCAAGTTTGCTGTCATTGATATAATTTAACAAAAGAGTAGTAAATTTTAGAATAATTGAATTTGAAATTAAAGAGGTGTAAAGAAGCGCTTTAAAAATGAATTTAAATGTAAATCATCAAATTAAAATAGTCGAAACATCATTCTGGAGACCCATAAATGGATAAATTATTCTTGTAATATAATTACGAGTATAATACTCGTCAGCAACAAAAATGATATGCATACTGCATATAGTATATTATATGCACCATAACATAAACAGTATGACAGTATTTTATATAGTAAGAATATCAAGGAAGTTGCTGTTTCATAACTCTACACGTGAATAGCAATATATTTAACGGCAAGCAGCCTCTTCGTCGCATGCCGTCAGCAACTATGTCGTAAGTAGTGACGCAGACACGCACTTCGTTTGAGAATACGCAGAATACCACGACCAAATATTTGCAATTTTCAGTCAAAATCGAATGTTTCCTTGTAAGTTTTTTTCGAGCTGCTGGAAATCTAACCGGTGACACCCCTCACAAGCCTATAGAATGCAGTTTTCTTTCAGTTTCTGCCGTCACTGGAAATTAGAAATATAGATTACTGATATACATAAGTGCATATGGAGGAATATTTGGTGCATAATTTTTGTAGGGTGGAAAATATATGTAGTTCGCAACATCCTTCACAATTTATGGTAGTTAAAATTCTATTGTAGAATTTTTTGTTTAGCAATCAAATGAATGCATGCTGAGATAGAATATTCTAAAAGTATCCATGTGTATCCCATATTGTTTAAATATTAATAATATTACAGTAAACCATGAAATGTATAATTAGCAATTTGATTTTAGGTTTCTTCGTTATTTAATATTTTATGACTTTTACTCATCACAATAATTTCTACATTCCGTCTTCATGTCCGTAACCTAAGCTACAGGCGTCCGACTAAGACTTACATGATATTTATTATTGTGGCCGTGACAGCAGTGCTACCGGATTAAACGACGGCCCTGAATATAATTTCACTGTTTGGGAGTATAATAGTAACGTGCTTCTAATAGGAAAATGCTTAATGTGCGTTTTTATTCGTGCCTTGACATGGGTGAAGTGCACTGGAGGGAGGAATGGCGAGTCTCTATATGTTTTTATATAAGTAGTGAATACAAACGCAAAAGAGGTAATTTCATGATCTAAAATCCCTTTTTCCATTAATTATCTTTATATTTTACACATATTATTATTAAAATAATCCTATATTATTTGGAAACATTGGCTCTTGCTTGTTGTTACTGAACCGGATCAATGATACCGATTTTTTTACAATCTGGATTAACTTGTCCATCAATTTTTCGCAATCAAAATCTTGTAATCGATGTGACAACTGTCTAGTCAGAGAGCTTCTTGAATCTGATGTAAACACTGTTTTTTGTGGATATTTTCCAATCTTTCAATCATTTTGGAACCAATCTGTTGCTCTCTTTGGCACTAAATCTGAAACTTAGTCATTATGTATATGATTTGAAACTATTACAATGCCATTTTATAATAGTAGATATTCGAGCCTTTTCTCCAAGTAACTATTATAATATAAATTTGTTTTTTTCAAAAAGAGCATGAAAGATACCAACATCTAAATCAGGATTCTCCTTAATAGTATAGCATTTCCTAGGAATAATAACGTTAACTAACATTAAATCTGTTACTATTAAATCTTTAATTTAAGTAATGCGTTTTTGATTCCATGTACGGAATTTCAGAGTTCAAACTTTGAACATAAGCGTCGAAACCATTGTAAAAACCATTTTTCAATCATTAGATTCATTAGATTAGTATTTATTAGTAAACTTGTGTATCTCAAAAATATTATATTTCATTAATAATTATTTCATTATTTATTTTCAGAGTTATACATACAAACTTAATACTTGATGATAAATGTTAGAAAATAATAGTGCATTCCGAAACTATAATGTAGTGGTGGATATTAATAAACGAGTGTGATATTACGATGTAAGCGAGGAACGAGCGAGTATCGTAAACATCACACGAGTGTATTAATACCCATTACATCGAGTTCCATAAGTACTTTTTCTAAGACTTATGATAACTTTTACATTGAATCGTTTCTTGTCAGTAGACATACGGGATTCAGCCAAGGGCACCTAACGGACAGCTACCCTACCTGCCGCAGCTGGCTTTGGTTTACCAGCCTGCCTGCGAGACAGTACATATGTTGTGGCAATGAATTCGAGATCACCATTTCCGCTTTTTCTCTTAGTTCAGGAAATGTTAACTCAACCTCTGATTCACTAGACATTTTATTCGAAAGAATTGGCCGATTTTTAAGGGCAACCATACTGCTGCAACCTATAACACAAAATGACTTGCATTCTGATCTTTCGGTCAGTCAAATGTTCCCTCTACCTCCACAACTGCACTAGTCAAATAGAATCAAATTTATTTTAAAAAATATACCTCGTAAAAATTACTAATAACAAAAGAAATTAAAACGAACAAACAATATAATTCTAAATGTAATTTTAATCTACAATATTAAAGCATATACTATAACGATTCTCAATTATTAAAGTGTCAATACTTGGTTTGTAAACTTCTCTGTGTTTCTTCTCTTGTTTAAGAACCTGTTTCGTAATGAAATCAGCATAACATAATATATCATAATGCATAATGAGTATCATTTTGCAACAGGTTGCAGCCATTCCATGACAGAATTATACAATGGGAGTAGAAAAAATATTAAGCGTCGTACAGACAATATGATCGCATTTGAGTCCATTTTTATCGATCTTTTAATGAACGCCAAAATAACTATAGCTAAATGAATGTAACATTTGGCATAACGAATATTGTTAAAATAAAAAAAAATAGTTTCAACAGCTGACTACAAATCTGCTGTTATTCTTCTACAATTCTTCATAAATCGTGTTAAAGTTTAAAATTTACAATAAATGAGAAATAATTATTACACATTTTTGTAAATTCTCACTTAAGTGAAAGGAGACCAAAGATAAATATTTACAAAAACACCTACAACTTGACAAAAAGTCTACTGCTGTCTTTAATTTGAATAAGAGTATTTTCAAAGGTAGTATTTATTCTTCCCACCGTCATTGATTCCTCCATTTTCTAAAAGTGATGCTGATCGTAATATCCAGTTAATTGAAACGAATTTCTTAATTTTGTTTTTCTAAAATATTTCCAATGAATCATATTTTCTTAACTGACAAAATAGGCAACAATGACAAAACACCTGCAAAAGACATACAAATAACCGTGTCTGTTTTTTACTGAATGTGTCTTCGCAAGATTCAAACCGGATTCCTCAACTAGTTCTCAGTCTTTCAATTTCTCTTAACTCGTTCTTGAACCACATTCCTTTCGTACCAAAGGCCTTTGAACAAGTATCTATGAATGCTACCCTAACTGCACCCCAAGAAACCGTGATCTCTAAGATAATGAATTTATAGTCTATGAATAAATTCGTTACTCTCTCTGCACTTCTTAAACATTCTTACATTTTTCGTATAATATACCAAGTTTATTCCAGTAAATGGTCAACAAGAACGAAATATTTATAAGAGAATGGTAAACATTTTTATATCAATCTGTACGTTGTATATTCTTGCATTCATATAAGAGATCGAAAAAAAAATTGAGAACTTACCCTAATGGATGGCATCTCCGTTTACAAAATAAGGCAGACAGAAGAACCTCCTATATATTAAAGATATAGCGTATGATTCCTTTTTTTCGTTCCCTTTGAATTGAACTGAAGTTTTTGAATCTTTTGGTTTGAGACCAACCTGTGATGATACAAGATGACAAAGTTCGCATCCACTGTATCAAAAGAAAGCTTCTTTCAAAATTACTATTACTATGATGAGAATTATTATTATTATTATTATTATTATTATTATTATTATTATTATTATTATTATTATTGATTAACTTAAATAAAAATACAACAGTATTGTAAGTGGAATTTCGTGTTATTTCGTCCATTAGTTTGCTACACTATTTTATTTTATATTTCTCTATGTATCTTGCCATTTGCTTGCCATATGTTTTACAGGTGTGATTTGTTAGTAAGAACTAATAATCAATTTGCCTAATACATTATTTCTGTTAAGTTTACAACTTCTCAAATTGTAAGATTTTGTTAGTCTAAGTTGTAACGTGCAAACACACCAAACAATTAAGTGAAAGAAAGTGAGTTAATCACACGCTACGCATTTTGAGCGTTGTGTGTTATTAAAAGACATGCTATCACGTCGTGAAAAAGAGTTTAACTTTTCAGCTACTCCATTTCTCCTGGAAGAGTGGTAATTGCCGAAATATGAAACGGCCGACGGGACGGTGCTTCACGGCGCGGGGCGCAGCGAAGCGGAGCGGGGGCCGTGGAAGACGCTAACGCCGCGCGCCGGGCGAGCGGGTCGGTGCCTCCGAAGTCGTCGCTGCCGCTGTTGGCGATGTCGCTGACTAGGCGCTCCACTTCGCTAGTGTCGGCTGAAGAAAACCCACGATCACGTCAAAAGGAGAATTGTGAGGAAGATCGCTCTACGCAATTGCTGCCCGGTGTTCTTTTTGTGTCGCCGATCACGCATGATGACCCTTCAATGGCGGGCTGAGCATGCAAGTGCGGATGGACGTCCACTTCTCACAAGGTAAGCACATCGTACGCATTCACTACAGCTTAAAATAGGTTAAATATATACAATAGGATTTTTTCAATGTATTTTGCTTTCTTGTAAATGTTTACGTTGCATTTGTAAGTAAACACAAGCAACAATGTAATAGTGTTTACTGTAGCACTTGTTAATGTAGACCAATCTCATTACAAAAGATTTTAATATTATGCTATTAGATAGGCAAATATGAGTCCCCGCTCAATATAGTTTATTTCACATATGTAAATTCAATCAGTCTATCGAGTACAAATCTGAAATTTCCCCACATTGTCCTATCCATATTCTTGTCAGAAGTTTTGTTGTTATGTACTCAGGTATCTTGTTATTCTCAGATTTTTATTAAATTAATTGAATATTAGGTATATAAAATAACAATACTAGAATATAAAATATCACAAGGGATCTAATGTGCATGATGCTTTCCTTTCTGCTACCTCGGCTTAATTTTTTAAAATTCTTCATGCCTATGCTAAATTGTGTTATTCTATGGCAGCTTTCATCCTTATATTAGTATCCAACAATTTTTGTTATGCTGCATACCGTGTTATTTACACTCAATTTGATGTTGATTATTTCTAACGCATTGATGTGACAAGTTATTCAAAGCAATATAAATATTACTTATCTAAATCTGAGAGGAAAATTAACTGCAAAAAATCCGTTGATAAGTAAACATAATAACAATTATTTTAATGAAATTAGATATTGAATATATTACTACAATCTGTATTGATCTTGAAATATTGCATAACATATTCTTCGAATTCATAACACGCAGAGTAGTTTCCATTAATTTATACGTATCATATTATTGTAAAATTTGAGTAATCAGAAACGTTAATTCAAAAATACACAACTGAACATTTTTAGCACTTAATTAATCGCAACTAATTATTGTATACGAAACATTTTGCAGCATCCACTTATTGCATGGCTAGTACATGTTTGAATTCAAAGCCGTTCTCACTGTTATATAATAACTGATTACTTTCTTATTATTATGTATTATTGTCACCCGTTAAGCTTCCTGCACCTTATGCTTTATACTATTTGTGCAGACAAATTCGAACTTAACTGAACACCAATGGTTTTATTCATGGATTAAATATTTTAGTTTATATATATATATAAAGTTATAGATATTACATGAATTGTGTTGAACTATTCCCTTCACAGACATCTTTCTTGGTCTTACTCGTTCTGAAAAAAGTGTCTCTTACCTATTTATTCTGGTGTTAAAATGCTTCCAATTTGAAAATGGATATCTCTCTAATTTCTCAAATGTCCTTAATAAGGTGGGAGTTTGTGCTTTAACATAATGTACAAACCAACCACACGCTATTAGTTTTATTGCTTACTAATATTGCTTACCTTCAGTTAAATTAAGTGATCATGACCAATGAAATTCATACGTACTTACTTTATATGTGTGTAATGTGTACGCAAAGTGGAGAAAATAGTCAAAGCTACACGATGGAATAACATTGTATTAAATTCTGAATCTCTAACAATCTTGAATAAACAACTGGCATATAGTATTTTGGTGACATTAAATTACGTTTTATTCAATATTATTTTATTGGATTAAAGTCTGTATTTCTGAAACACATTAAGTAAATTTTCTTGTAGGCAAGCAACAACAAACTCTTCAGGGCGAAATTACTAGAGCATTTACCCACGTGTGTAAAAATAAGCAATTTATCATCCACGTTTTGAGGTTTTCGTTCGCGAAGAAAGTGATAATGGTAAATAGATGTATAATTTCGAAATTACCGTTCATATTTCTCCGAAAACTTTTAAGAGCTCTGCGAGTTTCTAATTTCCAACAACAGACCTGAAAACCACGTAAACTCTTCACTTGACTTCCCGCGTTAATCGATTCTCTCCTTTCCGTGCACGCATCGTCAAATTTCCGAAATATGGGGACCGTTTTCTAGAAGCTTCGCAGGGTTCTTTGCCGGCGGCGGGGGCGGTGGCGGAGGGGCGGA
>BOPP01000004.1:15758012-15788651 GCA_017312745.1 Gryllus bimaculatus | reverse complement strand
GCTGGGCCCGCGCGCCGCTGCCGGATTTTTGGCAGGAAACTTCTGCTAAATTGCGCGCTAAATTACTTACACTCCGTAGTTTTCAAATATTGTCGCCGAAATATAACTTCAGTACACTGGACCAAGTTAGACTCCCTCGCTATTTGAATCTGAAAAAATGAAATAAAAGTAATAATATCTCACTACACACAACGTAGCTAAATTAACCTAATTTGTGCTCTAAAATTCACTTCTGGAAAATATAACATTAGTAATTTTCAGTGAACTTCATGTATTTCACCAAATTCTACGCTGCATCAAAGACCTTGAATTTTCAATTCAATGATAACAGCACTTTTGTCACTGCTATAATTATTTTTAAACAACACAATGAAAAATATATAAAAATGTATTCTTCACTTTTTCCATCACATTGACTTGAACGATACAAATTACACGCTTTATTAACTTTCACAGACAATCAATGGATTCCAAATTAAAAATTTATAAAAATGAAACCACTTCATAGTCCATTAAAAATGAAGCATATATTTAAAAATCATTCACAAATTAATCAATACTACATAGAAGCACTGGCACATGATGAAACACAAAAAAAAATCATCAAATTTTAATTGCTATTTACGTGGTTGCTTGTGAAACAATACAAACCAGAGGGAAAAAATCACAAACGTATACCGCTGATAAAGCATCATAAACAAACAAAAGTATTGGGCCATCAATCACAAAAACAAAACACCAAACAAAAATCAAACACTCTGCAGTAAACGCCGCAGGTATCCAATCACTGTCCGCATTATTCCGAGTGCACGAATGTGTTGCGTAAAAATGAGGGAGTGGCCCAGGCGCCCAGGTAGCACTGCGCTGCTGCCCAAAAGTGCTGCTCCGCTGCCTTCTTTCCTCCGCCGACGCCCAGCTCGTCTGCCGGCCGCAAAGTATTTACGCCGCCTTTATAAGACATAAGCATGTGTAGCACGTATGAGACACGGGCGGGGTAACGCGTAAACGAGAGAGGCGATGTGTGAGCGAAAAAGGGGGATTTCCTGGCTAAAAATAAAAAAATTGTGCCCAAGCAAACAAGTAGCGTGGTCCGTGATTGGTCGGAATCAACCGCCAACTGCCCCTTCCCCCTCGCTCCCGACGCCCTCACTCTTTCATCCCGCGCGTATTATCGTCCCGTCTCTCTTTTTTCCTCCGCGCGCGGGGGGGAAACTTTTTCCCCTCTTAAAACAGCGACGCGCGCGCACGGGCAAAAATCTGCACGGAAACTCCGCGACGCGTCGTCGCGAAAAGTGGAAGGGCGGCCAAGAGAGGGGAAGGGAAAAAGAGGGGTAAAAAGGGGTAAAATTCCGGGCCCGGGAAAGAAGTTACTTTCGGACTGCGGGGGAGGGCGCTGTTTTATGAGGCAGAGCGTGCGGGCGGCCGGGCCCTGCGCCTCCGCGCGAAAGTATTGCGTCGGCGTCTGCGCGAAAAATCGCATCGGGAAGATGGCTCGCTGCGGGTGCGCTCCGGAAGAAGTGGTTCGCTTTTCGAGAGGTTTGGGCGCGAACGGCCGACGACGGGCGCGCCAGGTGACGTGAAGTGGTTCCGGGCATTTGGAGGTGTCGAAGAAGCCCCCTGCGTCCCCGAGGAGCCTCCGGTGGCGGTCCAGGGCGGACAGGACGGCCGCCGCCTGCCACCAGCACACACCCGCCGGGCGCCATGTTTTTCTGGCGCGATGTCTCCTGGTCTTTGCTCTGGTTCGTGGGCGTTTCGTCGCCCGCGGCGATTTTGGTGGAACCCCAGGTGAAAGCAATCGAATTCCTCGTGCCCCTCGGGCGGAATGGAGAAATTTGATTGGTTCGCAAACGCAATTTGTAGCATTTTTCTACGACGAATTTTTCGTTGCTGCCCGTCGACAAAAAATCAATACTTTCTTTCCATGTTGGAGTTGGATGCATCACAAATTTCTCTTAAAAATCCAAGCACTATTTTTCCAAACATACTAACTTCTCATATTCACATACTTCTATACCTTTTATTATCTGGCAATCTATCCTACAAAGAATGATTGTATTAATTTGTCATATTATGATTTCGCAACATTTTACAGGATGAATGAAGATTTTTTAAATACCAAAGTGGAATTATTTTTATTTCTGAATTGTGTTTTTTCCTTTTTCTTTCGAAAATTAATAATGTTTTCAAAAGTAAAATAATAATCTACAATCTCAAAAATGTTTCCAATTCATATTTTTTTTGCAATAAAATACACAAAATGATCTTCGCAATCTCCCATTATTCACTGCTAATTTTGAATAATAATTAATAATCAAAATATTATTTAATATTACCTAAATTATTTTTATAATTCTTGAAAACTATTTATCCTTCATGTGTTATACTGTAGGTTTACTTACAATATTGTATAAGAATAAGGATTCACAAATAAAATTATTTACCTCGCAATAAGGTTTTCTTTGTTTGTATAATACATATTCTTATGTACACACAGGTCCAGAATCTCAAATAACATCGTCTGAATGCTTCAGTAGTTTTTGATGCAATTGGCGTAACAGCATGCAAACAGAAGCTGTTATCTAGTTGGAAGCATCCTATAGATCTCATCTGCACAAAATACAGGTATTTCCCGTTTTCATAACGTATCATTAAATATAATTTTACCATCATAAAATAAATGGAACTTTTGAAAGATGAGAAATGTTATACCAACCATCTTCAGATAAAATTATGAGCTTCGGAAATGAAAAATTCTTTGATGTCAACAATACCAAACAGTAAGAAAATGTTTCCAATTTATCTTAGAAAGCAAAATATATTACCATACATCTAGCTCCTTCCTTCTGGGTGAATTATTGCTTATGTTACTTTGGTGTTTGTGGAAACTCAACTAACAAGACCATGTGTTTGTGTTGATAACCTGGTGCAACTCTACACTCACAGTACTAATAAACTGTTCCCACACAAGTCTGGAGTTTAATGTTTCTTGTGGATATGGAAATGCAAGGCGTCGCTGTTTCTTCAAGAAAGATTCACGGAAATTCTGAGGCTAAACAACAGTATAGGGTGAACACTAACATATTTTGCAAAATCTTATTTCAGACACCATTTTTTAAAATAATTATTAAAACACAAATATATATCCAAATATTTGCTGTAATTATCATTGAGAGTTCAGAATATTTTCTTATGAATTGCTTTGGTATTCCCCATCATTATTTTAAAAATACTAGAGACATTCCTTACATTATGTATTCAGTTTCAAAAGTAAAATTTCATTCTTGCTAATCAAATATATCTCTATTTCTCATTAATGATTTTGACCTCAAATATGTTATGTAATAATTTTGAACCATGGATTATTCTGTAGAAGTAAATCAAATAGGTTGTATTATTTTACTTAGTTTGAATATAGAACATCTGGTAGTATTTTGAATATTTTGTCTTCACGAGTCAAACAGAATAGGAATCACTTTTATTAATGGTGGTATTAATAATATTCTGTATCCTTGAGGATGGGTCTTGTATATTATTATTATTATTATTATTATTATTATTATTATTATTATTATTATTATTATTATTATTTGTCAAGCATTAACGGACGAAGTCCATCGATAACAAGGGGTAATTGAAAAAGTAAGAAAGAGATCGTTAGTAGTCACAGTTTTGAGTTTTACGATTTCAGCACATAATACTCGTCGAACAACACCTTCCAATTCAGTATGTCATATTTTCAGTTTCTCTTCAGATGACTTGATAACATCTGGTTTCGTGACCCTAATTTAATACACGTGTGCACCAAATATTAAATGAGCTAGCTCTCAAAACTACATAGAGTTGCTTAGCTCACGTCTTCCTTCCCTTCAATATTTAAGTAAATGAGGAAATTAAATAATTAATATTTCATCCCATTGTTTGCATAATTTTCATTGAAGTTCACCTTAACCAATTACAGAAACATTGCTAAAGATACCGATGGGTTACAATGCCTGTGTCTTGAAACAATTTTTTTGAATATTATTATTAAATTCCTTGTTTTTAGTAATGTTTTAGGAATATGAGCTGTTCTTCAGCCAAACCACTCTAATTGTGCATTAAAAAATAATAATGACATTATATAAGCTAAACAAAAATATAAAGATAAATTCACGACCATCTTTTCGGAAATCACATAATATTCGGGATCATAGAATTAGATCAAAGCAGGCTCAGACAAAAGGGTAGCATAATTTGATATAGCTACATGATCCGAAACGTTTTGTAATTTATAAGAGGCAATGTAAATAATATAATTCTAACACTAATTATACAAGATTATATTTTAGTTGGTAATGTTTGGTAATGACAAATGTTTGGTAATGACAATTTGTTGCTGAATGTTAACATTATGGTAATGTTAGTTTGTTGGAAACACAATCACAAATGAATGTATAAAATTGAAGATTACATTTAGAAATTAGTTATAATCGCTTTATCATAAATTTTCACAATAAAATATCTAATTTATTTCTGTAGTAATAATTTAGTTTGCTATTCAAAAAACATCCAGTTTCGCACTAGAAACATTTTTTCTTGGATAATGTTTTTGTACGAGACAATGGCATCATGCTTCATTTATTTCCACATCTCTCTCTCTCTCTCTCTCTCTCTCTCTCTATATATATATATATATATATATATATATATATATATATATAACTGGATAATACTAAGTAGTTTGATTCCGTATGTGAAATAGGACACCCCCTTGTGTATGTATTAACCATTTTCAATGATTGCTGGTTCACTTGAAGTTTCCATGTGTAGTAGGAAATTCGAGGAAATATTCAAAAAATGAATTTTAACAAATCTCTCCTGTAAGGCATTGATTAAACTAATTAATTTGGTATCACCAATATGTAGGATGAAACTATAAATAAATGTCATGAATATTCGTCCACATATTTTATCATTATTATCCAAATTTGTAGCTGCTCGAATATTTACTACAATGATCGATAATTAATTTCGTTGTAGTAACTTTTTACCACAGTCTCAAATTTATACAAAAAAACAACTTTATTTTGTGAAGATCTCTAGGAAAGAATCTCCTAATCTAAATTTTTAATTTAATAGGTTTATTTTCGTTTTCGTGTTAACCACAACTGGTATTAAAAGTTACTACGTATGTACTAAGTACAAAAAACTTCAAACATTTTCTGAGAAAATGAAATGTACTTAGTCAAATTATTTTTCCGAAATTCTAACAATTATCACATCTGAAATATGAATCTTTCACAACGATTATACCTGCCTATGTAAGAAATATTTCATGTTGCTTTTGATACTCCAGCCCAAAATGCAGAATGGCAGAACTTTACATAAAAATACATTACATGCATATAATAAGTATGATGTTTGGATACAATTATCACTATGAATTACTTTTTATTTAACTTCTACAGCATAAAGAAATTGTAAAAAATTTTAATGAATTATTTATTTTTTTAATCATATACATTTTTCATTTATCTAACAAATGTCCGTGGATACAGTAAAATACCAAATGTACCGCATTTTTAAAAACACTTAATATAATTAATTTTTGTATGTATAATCATCAACTGTTGCAAGTAATATAAGGTAAGTACATCAAAGGCTGATACTTCAATAATGTTTTTTCAGCACTCGCTTCAAAACTAATGCTCGCTTTCCCTGTTTATTTTCTGGAAAGTGTTACTATGCGGTTCTAGTAGAGCAAAATTGTCTGTCCATATAAGACAACTGGATACTTCAACTAAAAATGTTTGCTCCATAGTAATACCCACGTAATACTCATTTCTATCCGGAAACGAACTACATATATTATTTTATTGTATTGCTAACGAAATAGCAACTAACATCGCCAGCTCTCTTACTCCTATTATTAATTTTCTCCCTTCTCCTTTCATTAATTTTGAAAATTACATGAAAGGTGTCTGATCCTCTTATAAGAAGATACTACAATAACTGCAGTTTTATAAGCTGACACACAGGGACTTTTCCAAATAATATCCTTAATAATGACTGAAAATGTAACATTCAGTCTACATATTTTTTCATATCAGAAGTTGGCAATTCTGAATACGTAAGTAAATAGAAATCGAGGGTATTGTGTCAGTTTTGTATTCTTACTTTTCCAAAGTAAATTGCTATTAGAGACGTTTAATCTGAGCAATATTTTAAAAAGGATAAATATTTAAGTAATTTAGTATAATAAATTAATATTACAGTCAATGTAAACTTAGGAATGTTAAATATATTCACATTTCTCCTCATAATACATCATATTTTGAATTTCCATAACTAAAAACACTTCTTTCTTTACGTCAGACTTTGGAAATTTAACTTTTTTTATTACATAGTTTGTTTGCCCCAAATATTATATTTTTTCGTGATCAGTTTCAGACTCAGCAAACCCATTAACACAACTTGCTGGACTGACGAAACTGGAATGATGAAAATGACTTTCCTTGTAAAAAAGCCTTAACTTACAGCAAGATTTGAAATTTATTGAGCAATTTTATAATGCATTATTCTCACAATACAGACCTGGTAGACTCGGGCCAAAAATAGTGTTGATGATTCTGTGTCTGACATTCCCTGGCAGATACTGGTAAATATTTACTAAAATCTTTAAGGTCATAACGAGGATTTACGTTAATTTCTCTCGAACAACAATGACTAATACATTGTTATTTCAAAATATTTTTGAACTATACCAATTCTAAATAAAATGTAATTCATTAGTGCATTAACAGCATTTCGAATGACAATAACTAACACGCTCGTTATTGTGTAACACAAACAAAATTTATTAATAAAAACATTTTTCATTATCAACGAAAATAAGAACACGTGACTGACAAACTAAATATGACTGATCAACAAAATAAAATACAGGACTATCTCTCATAAAAAACTCAATACCACTGTTTCTAATTTTGCTGTGACCACATTGTTGTTTGAGTGTTCTTCTTTAGATCTTCCTTAGTTATTGGACATTAAATTCAATGAGTCTTATACATAAAAAATCTTAAGAGCATAGATCTACATAAAATGAAAATCAATGAAACATATAAGCGACTAAAAATTTATTCTTGTTAAAATTAAATGTTAGAGACACTTGAATATGTCAAAAACAGACATTCATATCAAGTTCTTAAATTATCTTCACACTTGCATGAATATAAAAAGAAAAAATCAAAATCAAAAAATAAAAGACATTTAGTATATCGGTAATTCAAAGATGAAATTGTTAATAGTTCATTAGTTTAGAAATTCAATAGAATAGAATCACAAGTTTTGCAATTATTTCTATACTGCATGTAGTAATCATGTAAAGAATACCCATCTACTTCGATCCACATTCTTTATTGGCGTGTTTTCAACTTTGTTGTTAGAAATTTACAATTTTTGAGCTATTGGTGTAACTTCAACTAAATTTTCATCAGTATAATTGTTGTCGATTTTTGAATTCCTTCTTTCCATTAAAATGTTACATTTAAAAATATAAATAACTCAATTTACAAATGATTACTTGTACCTTGGGCATCCTAGCCTTGATTCATTGTGTCACCTATCTGAATATGGGCTAGGAATTAGGAAAACAGAAAGGGTATTAATTAATGGTAAATATAATACTCTTATATTAATTTATTTCAAAACCGAAATGTTACATAAACCGTACATATATTACATATTTGAGCATATTTTCAGCATCTTCGAATGTTATCTAACCGAATATTATCAATGGTTAATGTAAATAAATGAAACACGGGAATCCTTGTATCTCGTGTCACCTTGTAGTCACCATTGATAATATTCGGTTGGATAAAATTCGAAGATCCTTAAAACATGCGCAAATATTAAATCAATGAATATTGAAAATGAGAGTTTGGTGAAACATAAGAAGAAATAAATTCACTTCATAATCGGTGATTCTACATTATGGTTGTAGTGCTAGAGAGCTAGAAGTGCTGTCAATTCAGTCGCTTATTTCCTAATTTCTCTCCAAATTCCTAATTTCGGGAAAAGTGAAAAAGAGTCTCCCATATTTTTTTGAAATTTCTTTTATTAGATTTGAATTCAATTTTATTTATAAAAGCAGTTGATAAATTAATATTTTTCATACAAATGTGACGGAACGATGTGTCTAGCTTCATGGAACAATAACCCACCGCTGATGCTTGTTTTAATTTTTAGCATTTAACGGGTTTCTGAAATAAACAATTCAATTTAGGAGTTTAATACGTACAATTTTACTAATTAAATTGCAAAATGTGTATGTCAGATGCGTTTGCAAAACTCTCATCAAATTACTTCAAACTCTGCATGTCAATTTAGTAATGTGTTATTTCAAAAACTATATTAATTATTGGAATAGGTTTCTTACTGAATTAGAGATTAGTGGTGTTACATAAGCACATACTTTCTAGTATTATTTTTAACGGTTATGTAATATTATAGCTGAGCTTGCAATAGTGTTTTCAACACGCAAAAATAAATGCTCCGGTTTGAATTTTACACTTGCATAGGTTCTGTCATCAACGCTATCATTAGGTACTTTTCCCCATTGAAGAAAAATTTTTAAAAAATGGAATCGTGTTTGAAAGAAAGAAAAGAAAATGTTTTGGGATCTTCGCGTAACCAACCTCATAAAAGATCCGTTTTAATTCTAGAGGTCCAAACATTTCCCATGCCGATGGGGGAATACCCATTTTGGTGAAAGTAGTATGCCCCGTTTAAGCATAGGTATTGTTCACAGACAAAGAAGGACGGTCAGCTGTTTTGCAAAACAACACATTTTCAATATCAGAGATCTCTGTATTCAAAGTCAAAGAGTGGAGATCAAATTTTTCAGTATTACTTAACCCTTTGATTATCAACGTTCAACTATCACGGCTTCCTAGTCCACTAAACAGTTAGGCTATAAAGATGTCCTCGGCGACTGTCCCACAGATTTACAGTTTGCTTAGTACATGAAGCTTCTAAGAGATCGTAGGAGCGCTGTCAAACTCAAGTCACTACGATTTATGTAATTTGTCAAGTTACTATCTCAAAACATTGAAGATCTTAGGCCATTCCCTCAAAATACCCATCCGAAATTATGTCCACTAATAGTCCCATTGGCACATCAAGTCCAACCAAACATTCGATTGGTACATTATGACATAGCAATATGTCATAAATTGGGACATTTACTGGCATTTGTCAGACACTGATTTTAGCAATGAAGTAAATGCTGCTTTAATTGTTTCTTTAATGGACATGATCCTCATTTCATAAGTAAATTTATAAAAAATAAGTTAAAATTAGCAATAATAAAGTATTGCCTTACAATTTCCTCATATAATTTAAGAAAAGTAGTGTGTGCATCCCCAAATTACCAAGTATCAATATCAAAAAGAACAACTCGATGCATAACAAAACATAACATTGTTATGGCCTACAAAACTTTCAGCTCCTTCCAAACGTTATTTAAAAGTGTTATATCCCCCCATACTTTCCACTAAAAAAAGTGTTGTTTATTTTCTTAAATGTAATGTCTGCATTTCGCTTTATGTTTGTCAACGGGGAAGACAATTTTCTAGTAGGTATAAGGAATATATCGGAAGTAGTAAATTAAATTTAGACAATTCCATCTTTGCCGCCCAATTTGATAATTAACTATCACTCTTTTAACAGTATTGAAAATTTCAAAATTCATCTCTTACCAAGAAAGAAGGATCACTTAAGAAGAAATACAATTGAACGTTTTAAAAAATCTTGAGATATTAAGAATGAAAAAATCACATTTTACTGCATCAAATAAACTCACTCTTGTCAGAAACAAAACCTTTTTAGTGATTATTCATCATTTCCGGTTTCGAAAGAGGAAATATAACTTTCTTCTTATTTAAACATAATTCTCTTCTTGTTTTTAATTTTTGGTATTGGTATTACTGTGCCTTTCTTCAAAAAATGTATTCATAAGTTTCTTTTTATATGCTGTAAAAATTCACTGACGATGTGATAAATTGTCCCGACAACAAGTTTAGGTTTTGTAGTGTGTATTCAATATTTTATTAAAACATACGCAAGTGGTATATCTCCGACATTTACTCTAATATAAACTACGAGATTTCTGTTGCTAAAACCAACAACTACTCTTAACTAATGGATTATGAATAATTTTGAAATAAATATTAACTTGGTTTTTGATGCTCAGTTTAGACCATTAGATATAATTTTGAGGAATATAATTTAGAAGCCATGACTACAAATATTTTAGAAAAAACTGTGTATTTTTTGTCTCAGTATTGAAATACTGACTGGATAGAAGATAATCGGATTAAGGATAATTGCATAAACAGGATGAGTCATTTCAGGTGGAAGAAAACACCATTTTCTCCATTAAAAGAACAAATTTTTGTCATTTACATGAGAAACGCTTCGTTCCTGTACAACTTTATCTTGACTATTTCTCTTCTTGTACGTCGAGACGAACTTTTTTGATTTATCTTATTTTATGCCAAGAAGAACTACTTTATTTATGAGAATTTTGCGCTCATGATTTGGGCAAGTAATTGAAGAAAAAATAGAAGGAAATCACGAGAAAAAATTAAATATTTGGTCCATACTTCATATAGACTACCGTAATTAAGAGATCTATTATAAATTAAGAGAATCTGAAGTTGAGCCAGGTCAACAGGAGAATAGCAGTTTTATAAATAATACTGTGTACGGTTTGTGTGTTATTGTTGTTTATGGAGAGACAGGAAAATGGAAGGACAGGCGGACAGGAGCTTTGAAAAAAGTATCTCCTTCTCTGTGTCAAAGACCTTCAAGACGTATTTATCTCAAAATCTCGAGAACGATTTTTACAGTATTACGTAACTTTCCCTGTCCTACGTATCCGATAAAGTAAATGGAGAAACTTTCAGCAGATTTCTCATATTTACTAGGCTGTCCGGATGACGCCGCGTCCATGGCGACTGACTCCGGCCACGGAAGCCTACGCTCTGACTACTCATATCGTTCTCGGTAAGTAGATGATTCGAACATTCACGCTCGGTATGATCGTAAGGCATCAAAATGGAATATAATAACAGAAAAAGGAATTTAGATCTCACTTCACCTCCAGGCGGCGGGTTCAAAAAACAAATGGTCGTTTTGGCCAAACGCTGGAGGCTGGTGAGTGCTTTCACGAGTTTCGAGCACGGTGCTCGCTCAATCTGAGAATCTGGAACGTGTCGATGGAGCCGATAAACGGCAAAACGGCCGCGTACGACCTCTCGCCGTCCGCCCCCGTTCCCCGCCCCGCTCCGCGCCCCGCCCCGTCCCCGCCCGTCCCCGTCCCCACCCCCACATCGTCCCGCAACCGTCCCCGCCCCCCCCGTCCCGCCCCGTCCCCCCTGTCCCCGGCCCCGTCCCGCCCCGTCCCGCGCCCCGTCCGCCCCCGTCCCGCCCCCGCGTCCCGCCCCCGTCCCCGCCCCCGTCCCCGCCCCCCGTCCCGCCGTCCGCCGCCCCGTCCCCGCCCCCGTCCCCGCCACCGTCACCGCCCCCGTCCGCCCCGTCCCCGCCCCCGTCCCCAGCCCCCGTCCCGCCCCCGTCCCGCTCCCCGTCCCGCCCCGTCCGTCTGCCCTGTCCTGTCCGCCCGCCCCGAGCGCGCAAACATGGAAATTGGATGGGGGGGGTAGTTGACGCGTATGTTAAAACTTCTCTACTACTATACCACACGGCAAACCAAACAACTGGGCAACTCATGAACGCTAAACCCACGCACACATCCAACACGCCCGGCAAAACGAGGCAAGCGCTGCAATGGCAAATGGCACGAAAAAGCAGCAAGGACTAAAAGAAAAATAAAGAAACATCGCCGTGATACAACGCAGAAAACAAGCATAACGAAAAAACCACCGCAAAGCAACACAACCATCGATATCAACAACGGACATAACAAGCAGTACACCAATAAAAAAAAACTACAAACCAAAGAAACCAAAAGTGAGTTCAAACCACGAGTAAAGCCAAAACAGCCCTACCCAAAGACGATCCCAAAGGAATAAAAAAAAAACATGACAAACAAAACCGCAAGAAAAAAGTAATAACAGTGAAGAAACACTCCACGTCAAAAAACCCCAAATCCGAGAGGCCAGGCCAAAAAAAAAAAACACAAAAAAACATAAAAAAAAACGCGCAAAAAAGGGGAAAGTATACAGTAAACAGAACAAAACAGAAAACAACAGCAAAAGACAAAGACAGAAAAAAAAAGCGGTGAAAAACGTCAGAAAAGAAACGAAGAGAACAATAGGCAACAGAGGATGTGCAGCCTAAAAAAAAGCAAAGAACAAAAACTAATCATAACAAAAGAGCGCTAAAAACACCAGCAGACGAAACACCGGGGAAAACACGGAAATAGCAGACACAACAAACAAGCAAAATTGAAAGGTAGAGAGAAGTAGCGGCGGCGGCACCCCCTCCTAAATTCGCGCGTTATCAGCAGCCATGCCGCGAACCGGCCGGTATGCTCGCGCTCCGATGGAATGCGTAATGACTTTCCGCCGGAGAAACACGTCTCGCTGTCTGCTTTCGATTTTATGCACCTTCCCTGCGCCTACTGCTTCCTCTTGCCCCTCCTGTCTTAATTTTTGATATCCACAACCTTGTTCGTGTTCACGAATCCCGCCTCAATTCTTTAGAAATTTATTAATCCTTCGTCAAAAGTAAGATTTTGTAGTCTGCCTTCTACATTTCAAACCATTCCCTACACTGAGCACTGTCTTCACATTTAAAGATTTGTAGCTAGCTCGGAACTTCAATCCTATGGTTTGGACATATCTTTTCATTACAGAGCTCTTTCTCTTCGGTCCATCCCTCCCCCTCACACACAAGCACTCATCACAAATACGTTAGCTCGAAACACGCCCATGGTATACATAACTACGTACCTCGTTGCATTAGTATTAAATTTCATGCTTCTTCTGCTTTAGTGCGAAGCTCATTCAAATCGGTAATCAATTCTCATTAAATAACATTATAAATCAAAACGTCTGTATGATTGCAGAATAATTTTGGGACAAGTGCATCAAAGGGAGCGGACCTCTCGTTTTCAATGAATTGTGGATTTCCGATAATCGATTTTAATAATAATTCATGTTATGGATTATTGGACCTCGCCATTTGTTCCTGAATAGAATGAATCGCTTTTCACATGGAAATATTAAAGCAAAAAAAGAAGGGAAGAGTCAAAATGTAACTAATACAAACATCGAAGGATTAATGAATGTAAAATGTGATATTTTCACTGCGATACAAATAACAATTGAAGAAGAACATTTGTTGAATATCACACTAAATTTACCAGTAGAAGCACAAAATACATTTGTGAAATGTATATTCGCCAATTCTCGAGACTTATTTTCATTTACAATGGATTTGTAATTTCAAAAACCTCATTAAATGTGTGTTTCACTGAAACTTTAAATTTTCTACTATGAATAAAACAACTTGCACTTGATGCATTCTCAAAGTCACATCACATAAAATAATTTGCAGTTATTTGAATAATGTATAGAAAGCGTTTTAGGCGAAGTGCATATTAACAGATTGTGACTGGAATGCTAGCACAGAGAACGAAATGCGAGTGTAAAACAAGTTATAAATTATTTGCAATATAAAATAATATTCGCGCAAAAGTGTATTACACGAATTAAATATTGTTATGAACATCAAAAGACTCAGCAGCTATGTATCCGAAGGTCAAAGTTTAATTTATTTAATAACATTAAATATAAGGTTTAACATGAAGCATCAATAATCGTACACGCCATTAAGCGGATGAAGGCGGACGTTGCATAGCGTTGAGAAACGTTCTGGCTGAGGGACTTGTCCCCACAAGTTTCTGACATGCATTTGACAGATTGACTTAACTTTCGGAAAATTAATTCGGTTGATAGTGAGAGAACGTCACTGAGAGTTCATGACAGTATTTTCTAACATGTTGGTATTGAAGCGCAAAAGCGTGCACGATATGAAAACTAAATATGTGATATTAGAAAGTTAACTAATCCTTTATTATACAACATTAAAACCGTTAGAGAAGACAGAGAAAACCTTCAATGCGTAAAACATATTAATGAGTCAAAACCAGAACGGTATAAGTGACATTTTGTAAATTCTGAAAAAAAACGTTTTTAATTTAGGCTATATTTCAGTGACAATGTATTGTAGTGATTTTAATGAAAAATTGAAAATTGACATGGTTTTAATGATGAAACAAAGCACCGCGACTTTACTGTGATATTGACTTAAATAAACAGATTTCTCAGAATTTGTGAAATGTCACTTACACTGTTCTCGTTTTCACCAATTCATACATAGAATTGTGATTATTTTACGCGTACAGAAAATGTCAATGAAGCTTCTAATCAGAAACGTAATGGTTTCTTCGTATTGGCAGAGCATATACATTTTTATTCCTAGCCTAGAGACCACGAACCTTGAAAGCGAGCGACTACATTTATATTTAATGCGGTTCGAAGGAGGTCCCAAGGGTGAAAGACCAGCGTACATACCCAGTAGTACACAGTTATGTGTGCTATGTAAATGGCGAGATGTACCTTGCGGAAGCCGCGCTATTTGACGGATACGAAAGTCTCCTGGCAAACTTCAGCCCGAAATCAAATTAGGTGGAGGCCCCGGCGAGTCTATAGGCCTTGCCGCGCCAACTTCTCCCTCGCCCCCCCCCCCCGCGCCCAGTCTCGTTACCTCTGTACACACACTTGGAGAATTCTCTGTTAGCTCGAGTTAGTTGAAATGTACGAAGTGATGGCGCGCCCACCCGATTCTTAGTGGTTTGAGAAAATCCCTGGCGTTCGAGGAATTAAAGCTTAATTGGCTACTAAGAGATAGCGCGCGAAGTTAGAAACATAAACGACGCCTGGGAGACCGCTCCATTGTAACTGCGCAATTGAAGATGGAAATCGTTTGCGAAACAAAAAGTGGCGCGGGGCTCCAATTTGCACAAGTCCTCTCCTGCAGCTCCCGATAAAGCCATAAAGCTCCCAGGGCCCGCAGTGACCCGATGTGTAGCGGCAGCCTAACTGCAGCCAACTGCAGCCTAACTGTTCTAACTTGGGCGAGCGGGCCGTACCGTTCCCGACACCCTACCTCGGTACGTTCTCACCCTTGCTTCCTCCTCCGCTCCCTAGACACATACCCTGTCTCGGCTACGTACTCACATACGCCGTTTCCTTGTCTGCCCCTGCTTCGCCACTACTGTTCACAGTCCAACCACTCTCGCACCCTTCATTCGCCCCCAGGCCTGACTTCAGCATTCGTTTCGTTCAGACATTTCTCCGTCCCCCGTCATTTCTCCATCACCCGTCATTTCTCCGTCCCCCGTCATTTCTCCGTCCCCCGTCATTTCTCCGTCCCCCGTCATTTCTCTGTTCTCGGTGCTAATTTTAATCTCTTTTATCTCGGTTAGTTTCTCTGTGACACAAACTATTCGCTGTACGCAGTTCCACGCTTCGAGAGTGACCCATTGCACCTTCGCCAGCTCTCTCTTTACGCATCTCCACAAAACGTTCAATCCTGCTCGGTTACAGAGGCGAGGTTGAATTTGGAGATCGCAGTACCATCCCTGAAATTGTATGACCAATGAAAAACATTCGACATTGGCGGCGGCGATGGTGTAACGGTTAGCGTACTGGACTGCTGTACCCAAGTTGGCGGGTTCAAAGCTAAATTCAAAATCGCCTGTTTCTCGCCCAAGAAATACCTCCTTTCTCTCCTAGTTGTTAAAAGAGCGTATCGAAATGGCATGGTCAGACGGAAGAGCGGGCCTGATGGCCCGAGTCTCGCCACGTAAAATAAGGCAGATTCAATTCAATTCAATTCGAAGAGGTTCTTACCAGTCGCAAACTAGAGGCACCAATAATCTCATAGTGTAGACGTGCATAGTAATGAATTTATAATTTTTCCCCACCTAATACGAGAGCGAGTCAACTGAAAACCGCAAAAGTTTAATAAAAAATCCAAATGTGGCGCTGTGTCTCTTAGGTGGCATCATTGTGAAGAAACAAACTCAGGCGCAGGAATGGTGTAAAATGGGAGTCCCTCTAGTAACGTGCACCATAAAGGAACAGCGTTTTGTGGTTGGGTTTTTGGGAATGTGAAAGTGCGAAACCTATTGGCATTCTTCGACGAATGAAGGTTCAGTATGGCGACGCCTGCTTGTCACAGCAGCAAGTGTACGAATGGTGTCCGAAGTTCGCAAATGGTGTGACTTTCGTGGCCGACGCTCCGCTCCAAGGCCAGGCTAGGCACATCATGTTGTGATTCCAGAGACCATTACAGGTGTTGAAGCAATCGTGATGGACAACCGCCGAGTGACATTAGACGACATTGCAAAAGCTGTACACATTAGTCACGGTTCAGCACATCACATTCGGCATGATGTTCTCCAATTTCATAAGTGCCCCGGACTGACGGAATTGAAACAGCGATGCCATCAAAACGATACGACGTGGATTGCTATCGGCAGATGTTCTGCTGCAACACTACAATGCACGGCCCCACACGGCTCGTGAAGCTGTTGCGACAAAAACAGACCTGAGATTTTAATGCCTACCACATCCACCTTACTCGCCTGATCTTTCCCCGAGCAATGTCCATATGTTTGGGCCATTCAAAGAGCAAAGAGTGGCAAGAAGTTCCATTCGGATGACCACCTTTGCCACGCAGTAGACCAGTGTTTTCGCCGTCTCCTTAAAACATTTTTCTGCGGGAATTCAAGCACTTCGTAATTGTTGTCAGACATGCATTGAGCGTGGGGTAGTTATCTCGAAAAGTGATCCAGTTTTGTACCATGTGTACAATAAATAATACTTAAAAATATAATTACGGTTTTCATTTGACTCACCCTTATTTCTTTCAATATGTTTGGTACTTGCCGAAAGAAAATGTCTCAGCAGATAGCTCCAGTTGTAGAGATTAACTAGGGAAAATATAAAAATATGGAATTTTGGATTTGTTTGGTTCTTGTAAGAACCTTCATTTTATGTGGCAGCATAATCTTTCTACTGAGAATTACTCTAGGTATCTCAGACTCTCATAATTTTTTTCTGTAAAATTTCACAACATACTCCGTTTTAAAATGAAATCAAAATTAAATCAGACTTCAAACAAACGTGTTTGTTACGTTGATGCTGGTTATTCCAAATTCTTTGTAAACTAGGGAAAAAAAGACCAGTGGATTTTGTTCCAAAGTTCATGCTTTGGACAAGATCCACTGGCCCTTTCTTCCCTATATTACAAACGAATTTTCAAAATCAAGGTCATTTAGTGTGTCCCACAAACAGCTGTATTATTTATTATTTTATATAAAATGGATATGTTGTAATCGACAGTATCAGGCAACACGAGTCGAGGGTCAGTCATATCATGAGCTAAACACATTAAGTGGCTTATAGTACTTCCTGAATGTTTCTTCATAATTGCTTATATTCCACTCTTTGCCTATTTTGAAAATTTATTTTCTAAATTGAAGGAAAACTAGGTATTATGATGCAATTACTAAGCATTCAGTATCATTTCAAGTATCTTCAGTATAACTTCAAAATCCCGTTCTTTTGCTTTATAATTACTTTTAGAGTTTTACTTCGCTATGCAATGAGTATATGCACTTTATGTTCAATATGAATAACATAATTCTTTTGAAATATAGTTTATGTTTGTCTGCTAATAGAAATCCACACTTCTCGTGTTTTTCAAAGTTGTTTCAGTTTAATTAAAATGAGCCTCCAATGGGCATCAATTTCTTCAATAATTTGTTAAATAGATTAAAGTTTTGGTCTTACTTTTGCTTTTTACCTCTTACAGCACTTCAAGAACATTCCCAAACAACACTAATGTTGCAATATTGGTTCAATATATTCAGTTATTTTCTTCTGAACAGTTTTTACCAAGACTTTTTCCCCATTTCCTAAATCGTATTTGATACTATCAACATTATACCTGATGTTATCTTATCCAATGTATCATTAGTAATAATTGTTCTATGTAACTATTAACATTTCCAGAAAATACATTAATGAAACAAGAGGTTTTTTTTAGTTCTAATGTACTTTCTAAATTCAACCGTGTAATGCACTTCAATTTTACCTTTCAATTGGCAACACTGAGAATATATAAAAGAAAACGTTTTGAGGGTTCCAAACTTTTTGATAGGAGACGTGTTTAATATCAATCCAAGTTATTCAATATCTTTTCAAATTCAGAAATAGATCTTAGTATTGTCTCCATGAAACATTTTTTCTCATTTCCTCTTTTTCAACTTCCTTTTACTGCACAAACGCAACATTAATTACTACATTTCTTAGAAAGAGATAAGAGAGAATGACTTTGAAAGAAAAAGTTTTAAATAATAACAAAAGGCTATTGATATTTTTGGTCATTTCCACAACTTTTGAGCTATCAATTAGTTCGTAATTAATTTCACATATTATATAGAATCAGTTACAAACTGAATTGTTCATATTCAGATAAACAGTTCACTTAATGATCTAATTTCGATTTGAAGCTTTTGTCCAAGATATCAAGACATTTGTAGCGTGTTGAGTAATTTATTTAAGTTTCATGAAATCTGTTTATGATATTTACATAAATAAAACGAGAGAAATGTATTCAACTAAATATATTATTTTTATTTTCAGTAATAAAACAATATATGCATGCTTTCCTCTTCAATTCGAACAAATCTCATAGAAATCTGACACTCCATGAAATCAGTTGTCTCGAACCGCGAGTCAGTTCTTGGTAACTCGGTGTGACTGTGCGGCCTCTTCACAGCGCGTTATTGCCAGTTCTCGACGCACGAGCTGTTTGTTCGCAAATTCAAGGCGTAAATCCTGCCAGCGAGAACGGTCAACTTCCACTTGTGGGATTCAGGTTTCCATTCAGGCCGCAGAGAGCAGCCACTCACACACTCATACTCGGGCACTCTTGCGTCCCCCGCCCGCCCCCGCTCCCGCTCCCGTCCGCGCCCCGCTCCGCTCCGCTCAGTCCGGCCGCTGCAACGAAAGCGCGGAGCGTTCATTCTATAAGAAAGTTTGGCAGTTGCGCCGGGAACAGCAAACCGAGAGGGATAAAACGCAACTTTGAAGCCGAAACGGGCAGAGGCTCTCTGGTGCCTTTCACTACACGAATTATTCCTGAAACAATCGGAACTGTTGATCGTCCCACGGGCGTGCGCATCAACGCCTTTGTTGAAAGTCGAATAGTGAACGATGGAGATGCTTTGTTCACTTATTGGTTATTGTGCTCAAATAAGAGAGATGTTTACACATTTGAATATGCAATGTCCGGTTATTTGTGTAGAACAATTCAATTACAAGTAATTTCGAAATTCATGGAAACGTTTTAGACACGTATTTTTTCCATTAAAATTTATATGACATGACATAGTACCGATGTTTACTTTGTGGTTGTCATAGCTTGTAAGTACATAAATATGAAGCCAATGAAGCCAATGAAGATGTGAATGCAATGTTTTCATTAGTGCTGGCTGCGAGCTGTAAATTTTACCTGTTTATTGGGGCAAAGAGGGGGAAGGTACGCCATCGGTCAAGAAAAGTTGCGCGGGTAAGACGAAATCGAGCCAACACTAAAATATTCTTCATTATTAAATAGCATTTATGTTGCATGAGAATTTATGTATATTCTATAAGCATGGCACCCCAATTTTGTAACGTTATATACGTTGTTAGTTATCTAAGAGAAGCAGTGTAAGTTACAAATTCATTATTGTTCCCACTTCATTATTTATGAGAGTGATCTTTCTTTACTGTTGCTTATTTTAGGTACACTTTTTGAGAAAATATCTCGTTTTGGAGTCACCCATAAAATCTTCTGTAACAGTTATGTACGAACGAAAATCAGGCTCCATCAACATCATTGAAATTTCTTTTCTACATTTTGAATCTTATTTAATAACTAGAAAACCTACAACCTGGATAACAAATGTAATGTGGAGCAACTGCAACAAGGACAAAATACGTCTTTTATATTTGCTTTAGTAAATCGTAGGTTGGGGGTAAAAGCGATGAAAACTGAAACATACTTAATGATTGTACACGTAGGCTTCCGCGGCTCGAGTCCATTACTTCTAGGCTGTCCGGGTGACGCCGCGTCGTTGGCAGATAGGCCGACGTTTCGCCTGTCATGTTGCAGGCTTCTTCAGGGTAGCTACCCAGAAGAAGGCAATCTGTTCTTACTTGACCCAACACGACTGGAATTTATTTATTCCATAAAATTATCGAGTTAGCGTGTAAAAATGTTTTCAATGCATACATATACATATATGAAAGACGAAATAAAACATCTACTGCACGTGTATTCGGTGTTTATGTACCGTAAAACACCTATATACTCTCCATTAAATTCGTTTTTTTCTTACTACCTAATATTATAATTGAGGATAATTTTGAATGCCTTTACTATAGAATTTGTCGAGTTATGATAAAAACTGATTTGAGGGATGACTGAGTTTCTTTCGCATTTATCGGGTTTAAAAAACGCTCCTCAACTATTCTCAGAACAAACGGTTTATTGTATTAACGAGCAGTTCCCGTCAAATTTGTATGAAACCATACACGTATTTACTGAGATGCATGTGAACGATTTTATTCGTTGAGTTTAACAGCTATTTCAGAGGCCGTAGAGGTGAAAGCGCAGTTTGCACAGCGCCTTGCCGCGAGCCGCGTTGCGCGTGGCCAGGGGCGCAGGCGGAGAGCGAAGCGGCGGCCGCGGGCGTCCGAACCCGAGGCCCGGGCGACGCGCCTCTCCCCGGGCGAGCGCCCTGCTCGTCCGCGCACCGGCCAGCGGCCTCCGCCGGCGCACGCGCGGCGGCGCGACGAGAGGAGCGGAGTGCGGCGCCACGCGGGCGCTGGCCACGTGCGCGCGGCGTGCGCGTGCTACGGCTGTTCGGGGGCGGGGGGCGCGGCGCGCGGCGGTTTCGAGACCACGGCGAGCGAGACGAGTGCGGTGAACGCGCGGGGGCGGGGGCGAGGCGCGCGCCAGCGCCGTGCCCTTGACCGGGGGTGCGGGCGTTCATTGATAACTGACGGCAACGTGGGCAGCTGGGGAGGAGGAGCTCGCAGTGAACCAGGTCGGGGCGGCCGCCAGGACGCAGGGCGGGGCCCAAGGACGGGTCGATGCTGATTGTCCGGGGGGGGTGGCGCGCCGGCGGAGAGGCGAGGTAGGTGAGGTTGAGGCGAGGGCGAGGTGCAGACACATGTGGCCGGCGAGGCAGACAGATGGTCGCCGGCATCCAGCCCCCGCTAATCAGTGGCGCCCCGCACGCCGTCGCGGCAGGCCGATTGCGAGTTCCGTGTGTCCGAGTTCTAGTTCGCGCCCACGCCCGCCCGCCAACGCGTCACGTCACGACGCCGAGCGGCGGTCCGTCTTCAGTGGAGCCTTCTCTTGAAAAAGGACTTTTAAAACTCTTTCATTCCATCTACATATTCTGCGAAGGGTCCATGTTCGTCCGACATTATTATTCTATAGTAATGTTTTATCAGTGTTTTTTATCGGTTTCACTCAGAGAAAACCTTCTCAATCCATAAGGAAATATGTTCTGCCTTCGGACATGGCCAGTATTTAATTTTATTTTCCCGTATACCTACGTATAAACGGAGTAATATACGTAGTATAGGGAAAGTTATGTAATTCTGCCGAGAATCGACGGAATTATGGCAATCGATCTAAGATTTCTACGGAAAAACATTTTTTGGGGGCCCCTGGTACCGAAAAAGTATTGTTTTTTTTCAAAACGATCGTCTGGTGTCAGTGAACATAACTAGCGCCTAAATCATGCGAGAATTTTTTCCAAATTAAAGAAACCCTTGTCCATCTGGCTTGAGTCGAAACTTTAAGGTTTTGAAAAACATTCTTCAAAATTTGGGAGTACTTTGCATGAAGCCGTCGGAACATTTTCAAAATTTTCGAAAAAATAGCTCCAATTTTTTAAATTTATTGTAATAATATACTAACAAACTTATAAAGGTAGCATAGGTCTGATTTTGACGGTTAAATCTGAATTTTCGAAAATTCCAAAAGTATGGAATTTTTTCGAAGTCTTCCTACAACTACAAAATTAATATAGTTTCCCTTCAAATAAAATTTGTTCTCCATAGTGAGTTCTTTCATTAAGGTCAAGTACATCTTTTTGAAAATTTTTAGTAGTTATCGTGCAATATTGCGTGCTAAATGCATTCTACAAGATGACATAAAAGCTATATTGCTCTATTCTTTGGTTTTTTAAAATTTACATTTACATAATTTTTTCACTTGTCTCTCATATTGTTAATATTTACTTGACGGGCAATTTCTTTTCATTAATGTATTTATGGGTACATGCGCCTTAAATAATGTGAGATAAAGTTTCCCGAAAACTCGACCGTTTTTAGTGGTAATGAGCACAAAATTCCACATTTTCAGATATGATCAATTGCCATTTTCTCAACGGCTCCAAATTTTTTCTTCAAACTATTCCAACAGATAGTGCTAATTGCGCTCTTTGGTGACAGAATTAATCTGTATTCTTTTTTTTCAAAAATTACACAAATGTAATGTTTTTGGAAAATCTCTTACACATTTAATATGCATATTTCCAGCGATTTGTAAATACTTTGCATTTGTGATTACAAGTGCTTGAAATGACTTCATAGTTTTTCGAAAACTCAATAATCTTCTCTGAAAAGAGGCTCAAATTTCGAATTTACACTAGCGCTTAAATGCTATTTTCTTAAAAATGGCTTCAAATATTTCAAACAAACTTTCCGACGATGTTTTATTGTTCTTTAATATTCTTAAAATAATATTTCCGTTCTATTATTAAGAAGCCGAAAAATTAACAAAGTTTCAAAAATATGTACTTAGGGCGGCGATAGATGGCAGCAGGCAAGATTATGTGGCAAGTTCGAATAGCTATCCGAGACCAAAGGAAATAAACCAACACGTCTGTGCCATTCTGTAACACCCCTAGTTTCTTTGTCAAATGACTTCTGAGAGAAAATCTGCACAGCATTATAACTCTACATTCTGAAACCTTTACATTCGAAAATAGTGAAAAGCCTTAGTCGAATAATTTTTTGGTCTAATTTTTGACATTCGACTGTTTTTGACAAGTCTGAATCATTCCAAACTATGCATATGTACTTCATTTTTTCAGCTGTACAAAAAAGCTATACGAATATGACTATAAGTAATAGCGGACGCCTTTTCTCCATGCGGGGGGTCGTGCACACTATATAAATAATAAGTGATGTATTATTATTGTCATTATTATTATTATTATTATTATTATAAATTGTTTCAATTCCTTTAATAGTACTTTCATGGTCAAGCATCATTTTTAGATAATTCATAGAAACAATACGAGTTATGTGTTACAAAAATAATATTCATTCAAATGATCGAAATTTAAATGAAAAATTATTAATTAATAACAAAATTACGATGTCCGAAGCAACAAAAACAAAGGATACGCATTTTTTTATATACGTACATCTGATAATTATTCTTTTAGTGTATGCAAGTTATCTTATATCCTGAAACTAAAAAACGGGCAATACAACAGAAAAAAGTTTTAAGTTTTTAACAAAAGTATTAATATTGTCGGAAAACTATATAAAGAATAGAATGTATATTATTACTAAATTTCTGGTGATGTTATGTTCACACAGAAATTTTATGAATGGAACTACAACCTGGAAGATTGTATGAATGAACATCGGGATTTGTCAAAACCGATGCCCTCCATTTAGTTCTTATTCACAAAGTCTCCCAATTCGTAAATATCAACATAGCAATGGCAAAATTTGCAATTTAATGAATGTGTGCCGGCAATGCTCACGAGTACGACCGTTATTAATTGTATGTTCAAGTAGTTTTTCCAAATTAAAAGACCATTGTGCAATGTCCATTGAATTTCCCCAAACTATTATGCAATATCTCAGTCAAGAATCAGTCATTAGTAAAATATAATGAAACTGACTTTAATTAGATTATATACATGTAGACATATCCAGATTGCCACTTTTTGACTTCGTGTCAACACTCAGAGCTATCCAAAATAAGACTCTCTCATAATCTAATCATTCAAAACATCCAAAATCTTCTTTACAACAAAGAAGAAACAGGTTTTCGCATTATACTGTCATGGCTCCCTTCCCATAAGTGAATTGCTGGAAACGAAAAAGCAGACTTAACTGATAAAATTTTAAACTAATCATGGAACATTTACCAGCATATACACGGGTCTTTAAATTACTCTCTAAGAACTTTAAAAAAAGGGTGTGGAAGGCTTCAACATCCAAACTCCATGTTGTACGAAAGTGTATAACAGACACAACTATCCCAAACATAAAATTAAAAAGAAAAGAACAAATTATTTTTCAAGATTAGGAATTAGCCACTCTCCTCACCCTCTCCCATCTAAAATAAACAACCGAGACCCCTGCCCAAAATGAGGAGGAATGTTATCAACATGTCTCATTATTCTTGAATACTTAAGCCTCCAAAACGTAAGGAGTCTTAAGTCTGGGCATAATCTGTATGTATATGAAATATTTAAATCAATTGAAAGTTGCAAATCAATCTGAACTATCTTAATATTGCTGGTCTTCATAAAATTATCAAAATCGTTGCAAAAAATTGTTGTAGTACCTAAACGAATTTCGGAAAATTATCCTCAAAAAAATATAATTTCGTTCGAAATCATAAAAAGCTCTAATTTATAGCACAATAATTTGTGAATTTCTTGAAGTAATAAAAGGCACCGAAGTTCCCCAAAAATGAGAGAACATTATCGACGAGAGCCACATGTTAATTTCGTGGGTTAATTGTAAATATTAATGGAAAAAATGTAACTTTTTAAAAGTTAAAATTCAAATGTTGAAACTTAATTATACACAGATATAGCGAGTTGTTTACCGTTGACGCCGCATCTCCCGACGTATTTATCTTTAGACCCCATTTTTCATATCCCTCTTTCAACTTACAAAACATATTACTCAATCCATCTATATACCCGGCCATGATGACCTGGTCGTCGGCAAAGAGGAGAGTATACATAATTTTCCCACCAACTGGAATGCCCATACCACTACATTTCTTTTTCTTCTCTCCAAAGCCTTCCTCCCAATAGAGTTAAAAAAGTGTCGGTGCTATAGTACATCCCTGTCTAAGGCCCTTCGTAACCAGGAATTCTGAGGAAATTTTATAGTATATTTTGACCATACTCATACAGATTCTGTAAAATTATTTTACGGTACTAACAAGTTATCAACACTCCATTCTTACATAAACTGGTCCCCAACTTATTTTGTGGAACAGTGTCGTAAGCTTTGTGTATATCTACAAAAACTAGATGAGTGGTTAAACCTCTAAAAACTATTTTTTCAATCAGATTTCGAAATGTAAATATCCCATCCCTGGTCTTAATCCATTTAGCTCTTCAGAATCCTTCACTTCCCTCTCTAATCTTTCTTTCAAAATTCGGCCATAAAGCCTAGCTAATGACGGCCCACGATGACACTGTCCACGATAGTTGGAACAGTCTTTCCCATTACCTTTCTTATACAGAGAAGAGATTATTGCAGTTTTCCACTCTCGAAGTACGATCCCTTTTCAGACACTAAATCATATATCTTGGCCAGGATCTCACAGAGTATAACTGGCGCGGAGTTTATTAATTAGTTATTATATATATTAACAGGACCAGGTGCTCGTCCGTTCTTAATTTTACAGCTCTGATTACCTGAGTCGTTACCGGTGGGACCTGTAAATTTTCTTCATTTGTACTCTTGTCATTTACCATGTGCAGCAAAAAATTGGGTCTATCTTCCGTAAGCAGTGTTTTTAATATTCCCTCTACTCTTCCATGCTTATTGAACTAATTCCTGATGTCACTATTTTGTTTTCTCACTGACTTCAGTATACTCCATGCTTTATTTGCTCTAGGATTTCCAAAACATATTTCTTCATCCTCCCCTATATTTTGCCATACCTCATATTTTGCTGCAGTAACTGCGATTCTTTCCTCCTATCTGTAAATATTTGAAGGTCTTCGTCACATTTTGTAACGAGCCACGTATATGCCATTTTCTTCTTATATACTAACTACTCTACTGTTCCATTCCACCTCATTTCTTTTTCCTATTCCATATATGTTGTTTTCTTTCCCATAATATCTCAAAGGCAAATTCGTTTATCTTCTTCTTAACCAGCTCATACATTCTATTAGCCGAACCATCTGCAAAATCACACAGTTTTGTGGCTACCCTCATTTTATAAAGAAAACAAACAGACTCGTCTTGAAGATTTTGCAAATTTTAATTTATTTTTAAAATATTATTACCACCTTCAATTTTGTAAGCATCTTTTATACTTTTAAAAGAAAAGAAAATTCTGGTTACTAGTATTTGATGATCTGATCCACAGTCAATTTGTTCCCAACTGGTGATATTTTCATATCTATTTTTGATGGCTATAGAAACCCCACTTCGAGCTCTCTCTTCCTTAGCCACTCAACTATAAATGTGGATATACCCATTCCCTTCTTCCGTACCCCTCCCCTTATTTCTAGTTTCTGTGAATCCACTATGTTCATATCACACTTTCTGATTTATCTAAATACCTCCTCAGTTTTTATGGCAATTCCCTGAAGGTTCCATGTACCGATATTCAAAGTCCGTTTCCGCATGTATTTCCGTTTTGATGATCCATTCTGCTCCGAGGCTTTGTCGAGAAGTTTTGCTGCTTCTTTGTTAAGAATGACAGAGTGGAGATCCGACGCCTTAACCCCCAACCTGGAGGACCAGAGATGTTCTTTTTGGGGTTACTTTCCCCAAGACAGGTTGGCTCCTCTTCCGCCTATAGAGTCCCGCCCTCCCTACCTCCATAAGGAATAGAAAGAAAAGAGATTAGAAGAAGAGACCGAGAACAGGAAAAGTAGAAGAAGCGAAATGGATGAGTTCCTAACGCTCGCAACCTAATAGCATCGCGGTCGAAGAACACAAGAGATCAAGAGAGACCAAATAGGAAAGTTAATAGAAGTATGGCACTAGTAAGTGGAAGCAATGTCCCACTAGTGACCCTCCTCCGTTATCTGGGCTTGGGACTGGCGCTGCCGCCGCAGTGCTCGCCCCACCCACCACCACTAGTGTGCCGAAGAGCCCAGCATCAGCAACAGGCACAGTCGGAGTTGAACTAGGACATTGAAGCAACTAACTTATCCTTAAAACCATATAATATATAAATATTAATGTGTTATTATAAATCAAGCTCTACTTCTATGTCTGAATATATCATAAAATACATTTGGGTGAAAAAATAGATATTTGAAATAATAAATTATGAAGCTATATCACAGAATTTATTACATTCTCTTTCAGGAGTTGTCATTAAAGTGAGATACGATCTGGTCGTATGTTTCAGGCAGGAAATCTACCAATCGCCGAGAACCAGAAACAGCACAGTCATGGAGTGATAAGGAACGAGTAATGATCGAATTGATCGTAAAATGCAACTTGTGGAGTAAACCGTTGTACCCTCATAAAATCTGCTCCAAAATCGTTATATACATTGGCGATTTCACGTGAAATGTCCTGGGAACATAGCAGCGGAAGGCAAGTAATCTAAGGACCTCGCTTAAGACAATAGCCCGAGAACAAGATCCTTGTAGCAATCAACTTGGTCTTGAGAGAATACGTGTCGCATTTACAATCAGGTAAATGAGGTATTTCTTCCCCCATTCCTTATACACTCATTGTACTAATATTAACTTAGAATAATACTTTATAAGCGATGCCAACAATATGATTCATTGCGTCTAGTCACAGTATTACAGTCCAGTAAAGAGAGTTATTGGGTCAGGAAGGGTCATAGCAGGGAGGAGACAACCTCTACATCCTTCCTGATGGCGGGAAAGGACCTATAAAACGGGTCGTAAGCCCACTTCTCGGAGGAACAAGCACGGCATTGCATGAGTAAGCGAAGGATACTGTGAAGAACCCGGGTCATGATTGCCATTCGGGCGTTTGAAATTGGTTCTCCAAGGTTATGAAAGCGCTTGTGGATTTAATGTCTTGACATTCATATTCCTCAAACGGGGTTTCTATATTCACTCAAAAATTGCAACCTGCAATAGTGTTGTTTTACAACCTTACTAAGAGTGTTAGAGAATTCGAAATATTATGCACGCGTAAAAAACGTAACCAATATTTTGAATCCATTTATCAATTACATTCACGTCGAACGACTTATTAGAAACACTACATACAAAATGTCTTTCATTAGTATTATAAAGGATATCCATTTTAACTTTTCTTTTAATAAAGGGAACAGATGAAGAATTTATGATACGAAGGGCGAACTCAAATACTGCTATCCAGAGAACATACTTCAAGTTTTTTGCGCTCGAGCAATTTTAATGAAAAACTTTATTTATTTACGGATATGTAGGTTCTATCAAAATTAGCTGACTTTAGATTGGGAACATATTTTCGTTATATATATATATATATATATATATATATATATATATATATATATAAAATTATAACACACGTCGTAGAAATCATATTAGTCAGGTCTCATTACAAATTACTCACTACAAGATATCCACAAATAATACATGTACATTACTTATAACATATTGTCTAATGATATTATTCAATTTTAATGGATACACAAGTTCAAATGACAAGTAAAATCTTTTATGCTACTGCTTCTAAAAAATTAAAGACCATAAGTAACAAAAAATATTTGTTTTAACAATGACATTTAATTATAAATGAATTAGTTAATTTTTGGACCGCATAATCCTATAATAATAAATATGAATCTAACAAGTTAATGTATAACAGATTATGTGTCATCTCAATAGGTTTGTCGTCCAGTTTCCCTGATCTATTGATCAAATAGTGAGATGATCCATGGTTTTGCATCTGGACATAAATGAAGCTTCCCTATGCGCTGTAGATGTACTCGTATGTTACTTTGTTCGCTCACAATTTATTGGGTATTGTGCTCGAGCACAATACCCAAAATCTAACAAAAGCAAACCTTACTTTTCGTAAGTCACTCAGAATTTTCTCTGACCAGGATCATAGAGAAATGTAGGTCACAGCGATGAACTTTCTATCGTAGTTAATTCTAAGTTAATTGTATGACATGAGCGTTTCTTCTATTTTTTTTTCAATATAATTAGAGAAATAACATTATTAAACCATTTATTGTATTGAAAATGAATTGTTCCTTCTGAAACTAATGCTCGCATAATATACAGAAATATGTGAACTTAAGTATGCAGTAAGTAACAGTTTTCTTCAAATTTTGAATGTGGTTTGTTATATTTCAGAGTTCATATGAATTTTAGGTATATTATGATATATTTATATTTTATATGCATTATGATAATTATATATACAATATTTTTCATTTGTACATTCTAAGATTGAAGGTGAATGTTTCTTACACGAGTAGGTAATTCTAAACAATTTGAGTACCATAAAATTTGATTTACAGGATTGTGTAAAAACCCAGTTCGCACAATTTGTTTGGCTATGTATGCAATGTACTGAAATCTCATCACGACGAGCCGAAGATATGAAAAATTAAATAATTCTGTTGAAAGACAGGAAATTGAACATCTGATTTGATTTTGAGAGAATTATTCCATTCTCTCATAAGTTCTATGAGATAGACTGAATAAAATAGAAAATAGACTGAAGAAATAGGCATTAACAGCCACATTAGTACATCGAATAAGACTAATATAGTCAACTTCGCTTATAAGGAACCTCTGAAGACCAATATTTTCGCATCACTATATCGAAGATTATATTCTACAGTATGCATTACATTCTATAGAATGCAAAAATAAAATAGATAAATTACTATGGTTAATTTTTTTATTTCCGAGTTTCAATAAAGTATACAAACCATCAATTTAACATTTCAATATCTTCATTTAGTTTTAAAATAACAGCGTTATTAGTGACTGTTCTGTACGTATTTTTATTAATAAGGTTTAAAAATCCTCCTTCAGGGTAGTGCTTATTCCTCACTTGATTCTACATTGTCCACACTCAAAATATCGTCGCAACCTTTATTCCATTGAATGACAGTTGCACTGTTACATTTTTCCCTTGTCATCACACTAGTTTTCTTCTGTTCTGAAAGTCCATTTCTCAGCATTCACGATATACTAGCCAAGTGGGTTGTCCCACCTCTCGCCGTTCGCGTCGATTAAGTCTTCAGAATCGAGTGAATTGCCATAGATGAGGAACCAAATTCCTAAGTGAAACTTTCTCTTAGATTCCTTCAATTGCCGTAAATGCTACTAAATAAATCACAATATCCTCCACCTACAAACCCAAAGGTTACTTTAATTCACGATCCACAGAGATTTTTTTCTTGAAATAGTTGTTTTGGTTTGCTATAAACAAAAGTTAATTATATCCCTGCTTACGATAACCAGATTCGACTGTGTTGCTTATTTATTGCATTCGGAGAGAGTTAATAGAATATAATATTTATTATGCTACTTAGTATTATAATATATAT
>BOPP01000004.1:15723302-15757993 GCA_017312745.1 Gryllus bimaculatus | reverse complement strand
ATATATATATATATATATATATAATTTTCCAATTACAATTAATAACAATTCACAAGAAATTAATATAAGTACTATATCCCACTTACGAACTACGATGTCTATTAAAAATTTGTTTGAAAGTTCATGCTCTAACCCTATGTTATCAACACTGACCACACCAACATAAAATAATAAGAATAATAATAAACATTAATAATTTTCTTTAATTCTTATTAAGCGGCAGCCATGGTGAAACGATTAGCGTATCGGACTGTTATACCAGAGTTCACGGTTTCAAACCCGATGGAAGCCGTGGATTCTTAAGGTAATTTTCAATTTAATTGACTCCAACGTTATGTGAAATTAATAATGATAATACAATTAAGATGTATAAATGACGCGGAAAGAAATGATTATTAATATTATTATTCATATTCCGTCAATATTTTCCAATTTTTCTCAAATTATTTTTCAAGCGAATTGTTCACATTCTTTTTTCTTATTATTCTCTTCAAATTATTTTGCCAGAATGGACAATTGATTAATGTTGAGTGATTAGTTTATATTAGATTTAGTTTTATCTGATAAAAAAGTAAACTCAAAATTCTTTTGCTTTAGGTTTTTCTCGTCTATCGCTCTGTGGCAGACAGACTTTCGACGCAAACTCGAAATAAAAATGAACCCAAAGCAAGGCTAAATATAAAATTGATCGCTTTGGATAGAATCAGATTGTATACAATACTATGTATTCAATGTTTATAGTACTTGCTGCGGGTATTCCACCGAAAAATTATTTCTTTTAAACAGAATTAAACGTACCTGTCGATATTTTTGAAATATGTTCTGCATTTGATTAAAAAATATATTTTCTAAAGAAATATTCCAAGTGAATGTGAGGAAACGTCCAATCTCTGATGTCTCCACAGCGCAATGCTAAACGGAACCCGCTGTACTATCTCTGTGCTTGTGGGTGTGAGCGAGAGACGTCATCACGAACTCCCTCTGCATTCGATACACCAAAGAAGTAGACACAGCATGGCGGGAGCAAAGGAGGTAGAGATTGACATTTGGACGCAACGGGAACGTAGAATCCCTCTTATCAGCGCTTGGCGTTCATTTGCGATTCGCATCACCAAGACGCGTGGAACTCAATTCATCTCCGACAGTTCGCAAGTCACGAGGGCGGCAGGGTCGCATTTGAAAGGACGACACAGCCACGCTCGCCTTCATTATTGAGAGATTGCGGAAGACGCCCGCACTCGCGCCGCCGGCGACGTAGAAGGTGGCGGCGATGGGTGGGGCGGGGGGCCGGGGGAAGAAGCGGGGGCGGGGGAAGAAGAGCGGGGGCGGGGGAAGAAGCGGGGGCGGGGGAAGAAGCGGGGGTGGGGGAAGAAGCTAGGGCGGAGGCAGAGGGGGGGCCGAGGCCGGGGGGCAGAGGCGGGGCAGAGGCGGGGGCAGAGGCGGGGGCAGAGGCGGGGCAGAGGCAGGGGGAAAGAGCGGGGGCAGAGGCGGCAGAGGCGGGGGCGGAGGCAGAGGCAGAGGCGGGGGGCAGAGGCAGAGGGCGGGGCGGGCGGAGGCGAGGCAAAGGCGGGGCAGAGGCGGGGCGGAGGCAGAGGCAAAGGCGGGGCAGAGGCGGGGGGCGGAAGGCAGAGGCAAAGGCGGGGCGGGGGCGGGGGGGGGGGCGGGGGCGGCGGCGGAGGCGGCGGCGGAGCGGAGGAGGCAGAAGCGGGGGCGCCGCGGTATTCCCCAAGGCACGAGCTAAGAACTATGCGGCCGTACGGCGGTGGGGCGGAGACGGACGCGAAGATGGGGAGACGAGTAATAGTGATGATGGGTGGTGGTGCGTGTCCGGATATGGTGACGGAAACCGCGGAAACGGGAAAAGGAACAGGATGTCACGGGGACGAAGTGCTGGAAGAAGCGGGCTCTGATAAATCTGTTTTCGCATCGGGGAAGCAGTGGAAAGCAACGGCTGCGGTGACACATGGGCTGGACTGGAAATATAAACCACAAAGGAGTGTGAGGAAACTCAGGAGATAGTGGTGCCTCACATTACGGCGGGCTGGGGACGTGAGCGCCGCTGGCAGGGAGTGAAGTCGAGCCGAGGTTGTAGCGAAAGGCGGCGGAGGCTGCGGCGGCGGCGGAAGACGGCGAGATCGCGTGTGTTTGGAGGACCCGAGTAGGTGCAATCAAACCCCGAGGCGTTTAGGAGCTGTGTCAACTGAAGCATGTGCGAGCGCGGGCGGATGGGCTCCTTGCCGATGCGGTGCTTAGTGTCGGTGTAGGAGCGGGAGGTGGGGACGGGAGGCGGGGACGTAGGATGCGGGGACGTAGGATGCGGGGACGTAGGATGCGGGGACGTAGGATGTGGGGATGGAAGGCGGGGACGTAAGATGTGGGGACGGAAGACACGGACGTAGGATGCCGGGACGGAAGACAGGGACGTTGTAGGCGGGTATCGAAGAGAGGAGCTTTGGAGGCAGGGATCGAAGACGGGGGCGTTGGAGGCGGGGACCTAAGATGGAGATGGGAGAAAGGGATGGGAGACGGGGATGGGAGGCCGGGCCGCAAGGCGAGGCGGGCGCTGGAGGCTGGCAGCGAAGAGAGGCGCGCGCTCTAATCCTCACGTCGTCGGTAGCGAACGATCGCAGCTGTCAGTTCTCCAGCCCGCACAAGCAGCCGCCGCCCCAGCACCCCCGAAGGAGGCTCCGCCGCCTCCTGCTTTCCGAAGACCAACGCCTCTCACCTACTCGGCAGAACTTTCTTAGAGCTACATCCATCACGCACTAGATCTTTCGATTTCCTTGGCATCAACCTCAATAGTTTACATCCCTATGTCCTTGGCCATCGACATCCCTCATCCTCTGCGCACCCTTTCGCGTCTTTTCTTTACCGCCGTCGTCATGGAGCTGAAATCCAAGGCGTTATTCCCGTTGATTCCAGAGCTCATGGCACGCCGCTTTCCTTCCATTTCCCATCATTACCATTAAAACCGCAAGCGCCTCCAGAACCATCACCGCCTCCTCCCGCATCGCTCACTGCCGCCACCTCTGCCGCCGCGCCGCACCGCCAAAACCGCTACAACCTTGCTCCATTTCTGTCAAATTCCGCCGCGCCGCCGTCTTCCACCTCGTTCCTTTGCGCACAGCGCGAACGCGAGAGAGCGGCGGGGCGGGTGGGCGGAGGAGCACTCGAGCGTCTTGGCATCAGCCGCCAGTCTCACGTCTCGCGTCTTGCATCTGCTGCCTACGCCGCGCCGCCCGCGCCCCCGCTCGCTCCCCGCGGCCCCTCCCTTCCCTTCCTCCACTCCACTTCCGTCCGTCTTTAATAAGCTACACGGCGCCTGCTGAAGAGGCGAGATTAATATAAAGGCATGCAAGCGAGAGCACGGGCTGTCGTTGAAGATGTATAGTGTTATTACTAAATCTGAGGAGCGCAGCGCGGCGGAAGAACCGCTCAAGCGCCGGCGGAGACGAAGGCGTAAGTCGGAGCGGAGAGGAGGTAGAGGTGGTGGTGGAGGCGAATGTGGAGGGGGAGATGGTCTGTAGCATCTTCTCGAAGTCGTCTTGAAAGCGAGGAAAATTGTTCGTCGGGTGGAGAAGGGATAGGCCAGTCGAAGAGAGAGAGAGAAAAAAAAATATGGAGGGCAAGACGCGGATAAAGTATCTAAAGTGAAGGAAAGTCAGAATTATTTTAGAAACAACGGGGAAATGTGGGTTTTATTGGGATCAGGTAAAGGAGGATAGCGTGAGTGGATAAGAAACAAGTCTGAGAAAGCCGAATAAAATGGGTGTGGATGGGTAGTCGGTGGACCGCCCGACAGAGACAGAATGGGAGGACGACGTCGCCCTGGGAAGACGGAGACAGACTGAAGGCGGAGACGAGTGCCGGCGGAGACGGAGGGTGCGCGAGGCGGCGGGCGGGCCGGCCGAGCCGCGCCGGAGGCAACGATGACAGCGCAAACTGCTCCGAGTCCTGGCGGGCAGCAGCAAACATCATTAAAATAACGTCATCCGACGTCCGCTCCACGGCGCGGGCGACGGCCCGCGGAGGGTTTCTATTTAAGCACCGGTCTTTGCAGGCGGAGGCGATGTTGACACGAGCAGCTAAAACCTAACTCCCGCGCGCCGCACTGGCGGCGTCCGAAATTTACAGTGGATTTATAGGCGTCGTTTGAGTATAGCTTAAAGTTCTCCAAGTGAATTCTCATACAAAGTGTAGGCTCTCTACCGGTCTCGGTACTATAGAAGGAAAGTTGGACGAGCGTTGGCAGTGTAAAGAGCGTCTCTAACTGTTAAATGAGCGAATCAATGTTCTGAAGAAGTATTTCTTCTCAAGGCTTTTATAAGTATTAATATTAATGATACATAGATGTGGGAACATTCTAAGAAAAACATGAATTAAAATATCCAGAAAAATCAAATTCATTGTAATGGTGGAATAAGATAAACTTCTAATATATTGAAAAATCATTTTATTTACAAATTAGTATAAGTGAAACTAATATAATACAGAATTAAATAAAACGCTTGACTGTCTTTTGGCCAGAGTTTGTTATGAAAGTATTTGGTGAATGATTGTTCGCAATTTTATGACAGTTAATAGAATTGCAATAAGTGCATACAATCATTGGCTAACTATAATTCGGTGCATAATGATGCAGTTTATTGTCTCCTTCAAAATTAGATATAAATAATGCAAAGTATTCTATCTATTTGAACTTCAACAAATTTAAACATTTTTTCGATTATTCATGGGGATATTTGCAATACTGCTTTGCTTCATTTTTATACTTGTCGGATTAATGATTAATTTAGCATTTCCTGGCGGGTAAATAAAAGTCATGAAAAAATGTTTCAAGAACTTTTTTGTTCTGAATGTCAGAACATCTAGGTATTGAGACAAGAAATGTAACGAAAATCCCTAATGAGAAAAGGGAACGTTTTAAGTAATCTGAACATTGCTGGGTTAGAAAAGTAAGACATGTTGAAACTTTTTCAAGCCAAAGATGAATGTATTTGAAATTTTACTCATCTGCTGTCAGGCACAATAAAGATACATCAAAATCATCAAGACGAATGGAGTTACAAACGAGATCCTTTCTTTTATAAACTTGTTGTTAATGTCTATGTTACGTACAATATGATAAATAATTGCAGACCTAAAAACATATAATGAGACATTCTAATCGATCTTGCGGGTTTGCAAAAGTAAATATAGTGATAATATTTAATTATATTAAAATAATAATTTTATAAAATAATAATTATATTAAAATAAAAATTATATTAAAATAATAATTATATTAAAATAATAATTATATTAATATTAAATATTATTATTATTTGTAAAAATTAACCAAATTATAACAGGACATATTGAATCACATTAGAAATTAATCGTTTGATGTTTTGTAGATGTAATGTAGTTACCAATATAATGAAGCAGCCAAAATTTCTTTCTTTTTTCATTGATACAATAACTCCCATTTAATTTCATGACAACTTCGAAGAAGTTATTGTAAAGTATTGTAAAACGATTAAAAGTGTGATGCACATGAAATAAAAAAGGATTTTGTAGAATCATTATTACTACTATTGTTATTATTATTACTATTAATATTATTATTATTATTGTTGTTGTTATTATTCCTTTTATTATTATTATTATTATTATTATTATTATTGTTATTATTATTATTAGAAGCATTTATAAGAACGATAAACTCGTATCGGTAATAATTGCTATTAAGTCAGCATGATGAAGTTAAAATACATTCTGGAACCAAACTTCATAAAATATTAATTATTTCAAAAAAAATACTTGTGATATTATTTTATGTATCATGAATACGTAATATGAACCCTTGAAATAGTATGTAAATTGTATTAATTACACTGAATTTTCCTTTAGATAGTATGAAACTAAACAATCACATAATTAATTTCTCTTACAGAGTCGTTACAACGTGTAATTTTTCCTTTAAACTTTCTCATTTCTCCAAATTGAACCACATGCACTTCACCAGAGAAAGTGTATCCATGACTCAATTTTGTGTTAATTATAGAGGCATGCAAATTTAATGTCTCTCATTAAGCTGCATGTCCCCACTTTCCACTTTCTATGAATGTGTCTCCGGTAGCGCGCGTGGAAATTAACTTTTGCTGGAAAGAGAAGTTTGATAAACCAAGACCACAGATTTTGTTTGCCCGCAATACGGAGCGAGTTTACTCCATTAATATCAAAGCTGTTTATATTATGCAGCACGTGATTCAGTTCAAAAGGGAACATCACTAGTTATAGAAGTCGGGAATGTGACTAGGAGCAATCAAATTGTCGTTGAATTTAGGAGAAACTTAGAACATCGCAATAAAATAAAGAAAACTTCAACAATTGAAAAAAAATCAAAAAAATCTTGGGTCCAAGGTACTTGAAAAAATTATCATAATGTTTAAATGTGTTAATAATTAACATTTAAAAACATTTACTTCTAACCATCAAAATCATTGTATTATTAAAATTACATGTTACGGTTTACTATATTCATTATCTTTGTTTCTAAATATAATATACTGATCTTTAATGTTTTTGTAATGTTCTTTGTAATGTACAGCTTTGTCGTCTACAACAACAAATATTCATAATAAAATGACTTGACTTTTACAAAGCTCGTCAATATCAAATGTAAAACTCGCGTATTACTTCAGAAACTAAGACTTAATTTTTAAAACTGTACATTACTCTTTTTAGCGAGTATGTAAATGGATATTCACTTGATTTGGATTCAATATTTGGGATTCACTATTTAATTTCGATGATTTTTTTCTTTATTTCGTCTTAACAGATTTATCGACGTACAACAAAGTTCTAACATTAATAGTAGTTATTAGTTACTTTATATGTAAAGTTAATGCGATCACAAATTTTGTACTTTTACCATTGCAAGTGCCTTCGGATTACAAATATCCAAAACAAAGTATTCGTCAACAATTAGACGTTCCAAGAAACATTTGCTTGTTATATCAATGTTGGCATAAATATTTGAATTTTAGTGCGCATTTGCAATTGAGTGATTGATTTTTGTCCATTGATCATTATCTCATACTTCTTTTAGTTTCCTCTATAGTTTCAATAAAATAAAAGTGGATAATTATTCGGTTCTCTTTGGTTGCAAGTTCAAACTCTTGATAGGCATACTTTATATTTATAAGATGAAAAATGTATAGGAAGAAAGGAGGGGAGTACACAACAGGTACACACGAAGTTTCACAAAATAACTAAATGAAAAGAGTTAAAGTATATATTTATTTGTTTTCATTTCTAAACTTAAATTCCAATAACATTTCTTGTAATAAAGAACGTTAAAATTTAGAAATGGAGCAACCAAATCTGCGAGTAACGAAAACACAGACGATGCAACATTTAGAAATCATTGCGAGATGAACACCGTAAATGATCCTATACATCATTTAACCTAACATCATTTTATTCAAACATCATTTTATTCCAAATAGCACTGATATATAAATAATCAATGCTGATGGTTGTCAATTATTAACGTGCACGTACATACACGTTTTATGGAAAATATAGTATTTGCTCATACATTTTTAGATTTATTAGTTGTCAATAGACAATAAGAAGAGTTTCATCAATTAAAATTATTCCGAATTACAAAATGTGAATAAAAAGTAGGTATTGGATCGATTTTTTATTACAGATTATCCGAAGAATTTGAGGAGAGATAAAGTAAAAACATATGCATGATACACCGATACATCTTTCAGAAATACCTGTGAGGCAGACATGACCAAGGAAAATGTACCTATCTCAACTGGTTTTGTTCCCAGGACTTTTCCGACTGCATTTTCCTATAAGCCCGAACGCCTTGGGTCTCATGGCTATTGGAAGAAGGGAGGCGAGTCCACCACGTCTGGCATCCGTCTTCTCGCACCGCAAGCATGTAAGCAAGTATGTCGCTCATTACGGAACGCTCACTTATGTGATTACATCGATTATCGATCGCCTTCGCGCCGCCGTACCCTCTTCAGCCGACCACCGCCTCCGCACCACGCATTCGTCCTTCATCTCGCTCGCTCCAACACCCTCCCGCACCACCTGCTCCCGCGCTTCCTCTGCCGAACACTGCCCCAGCCCTTGCCCTTGATGCTGCTCGCCCGACGCGCGCCTGCCACGAGGTCCCTCCCTCCCCCGCCGGTCGCGCGCCCTTGACGGACAACGAGCTCCTACTTCGTTCGATGTTCCACCCTCAGTCGGACTGTGACCCTCATCTCGTGCCTCCTTCTCCATTCGTTCTCGCTCTCACCAACGAACGAATCTAGTGACTTCTCGCTTAGAACTACACGTGGGCCATTCCAATTAACACACAAGGATCTGTTCTGAAGGTTGGGGCTTGTAGATAGAAAATTCAATGCAGTTTTATGGAATAAAATTGAATACTTCAGTTCACAAGGCAATCTCACTAGTTATAGGAGTCGGGAATGTCACGAACTAGTTATTGAAGTCGGGATTGTTGAACTGAGTAGTTTTATATGGATTTTTTTTAGTAATGATCGTTTCTTCGTTTATAACGAAAGTCTCTTTCGAACCATAAAATTTCATATTTGTTAATATAAAGGTGACTGAATTTTGGCGTGGAATTTAATATATAGATTCAAAGTATTCACCCTTCGCTGACCTCTTCGTTACAACAAGTCACAGCAAGGAGACTTATTGATTTCAATGATTGCATGAATAGATGATACGATGAAAAGAAAACATTTGTTATTACAATGAAGATACAGAATGATCACTGTTAATTTCAATTTTGAGGAACCAGCTACTGCATTTACAAAAATTATTTTCAAACCGGATACTTATTGTTTAACTACTCCATAAATTATTTACAAGGAGTAAAAGTATCAGGCTTTTATTAGAAATATACAGAGATGAACAAAATAGAGAAAATTTGTAATAATTGTCTATTTTAAGCACTTGCGGATTGAATTCAATAAAAAGCATTTGGCAATCGGTATATTTGTAAAATATTTGTTAAACAAAATATTTTGACAATTTTCGAATCTCAGAAATACAATCATCTGCAACATCATAGCCCAATTGTTTTCCATCCGCCTTTTTAGCCCTCATTTATTATTCTTCCTCCGTCGAATCATTTCTTCTGTCCCACATCCTTTTCCACCTACGACACATCTTTCACTCTCAGCCCCCCAATTTTTCAACCACCCCTCACAAGAGACTGCTTTCGGTTAAGCAAGGCATTCCGACATAACACAGAATCTCAATTCCACCGCCGACGCCGTCTACTCGATTCCTTCTCCAGCATCTTCATCTGCGCCAGGCATGCCTCCACCGGCCTCCTGGTCCTCCAAGTTTTACTCCAACTCCTCAACCTATCTTCCGCTACCACCTTTACACCAACAAATAACTCGGTTACTACCACTATTAGACTCTCGGATAAATCCACCATCACTACCATTAGCCTCCTACAGGTCTACTCTTCCATAACCACATAGCCAATGTCACTCCGCCGCAACCTCTATGAGTCCCCATAATATCCAATCTCATTTCGCCCAATACTAGCCTCCTGAATGTCGAATTTTAACTCGAGGTCTGTTAGCCTCCTAGGCAGTCCATTCATCTACCGCCAACGCATTCTAAATCAACAATCATCCCCGTATCCCTTCAAGAAGGTGAAGGTGAAGGTGAAGGTGAAGGTGAAGGTGGTTCGAGATGCGAGTTTGTTCCGTCATCGCCTCCCTTCTGCACCGCCTCCGCCCCATCACCACTCCCGCCATCGCCACTGCCGCCTCTGCCGCCGCCGCCGCCGCCGCCCCCGCCGCCGCCGCAAATGGAGCTTGCTTTCCATTATAAACTAGGAAATTGGACCCTGGAGCCTGCTCCCCGTGCCGCTCCGCCCGCCCGGGGCCGCCTGCCGCGCCGCGCCGCGCCGCGCCGTTCCGTCCAGCTGCAGGACGACGCCGTCGGGACGCGTTCTTAAGGGACGCCGCCCCTCGCGATGCTGCGCCCCGCACTTTGTACTCAACTGCGCAAAATTCAAGCTATGCAAATGGCTTACTTTCATACGTGACCGACTGGGACAGATTCGTGGTTAGCAGAACTGCTTCACATTCCAGGAACAGAAGTCTCTGATTTCTGCTTGGGGTCAGTGTGTTAATTAATGAAAATAGTATTAATAAAAATAAGATGATACGCAAATAAAAATTTAATTTACTTGTTGTTCTGACATCATGTCCATCATTTCGACAGAACTTTTAGAGTAATACGCAATAGATGAATTTAAATAGATGAAAATTACACCCTAACATATACGTTTATTTATCTCTCGCTAAATGTTTCATTGATGATATTATAGCAATAATGTTAGTAAAAAACTTACATTCACATTTTGCGAATAAAATACAAAATAATTGGTGCAAACAGCACATGGTTTGTAACAGCAGGTATTTTCTCTAATTATTTGGTTATCATTACGGTTAGTACATAATATTATGATACTACAACTTGTATCCAAGTAATTTTGCAGCAATCTCATGAAAATCTCTCACCAAACGACACACAGGAGATTTAAAACAAGATATGTATTTAATTTTTGAAAATGTAAACGTTTCAATGAAAACAACTGTGGTGGCAAATAAATGAAAAAAAGTGCCCAACACTTACAAAAAGCTTGAAGAAAAAATTTGAAACCATTTTTGAACAAATCTTCAGTATTTTCGAAAATTGTTACGCTCTATCAAAGCACTCGAAAAAACAATAATATTTTTAAATTTGAGTACAAAATCAGATCTTATTTTGAAGAATATATTTCTTTAAAAAATCTCTGGTTTCAATTATATACTTATAGGACAGGGTAAAAAATTGAATTTTTGTATTTTGCCCTATTCAACCAACAAAAATGAACCCACTTTGGTGCATTTTCAATATTTTCACAGGACTTAATACTTCAAAATCTGAAAGTCACGTCTGAAATTCGTAGGGTCTTGATTTCGGTCAGATCGATCTGGGAATAACCATTTCGTGACAAGTACTGGGAACAGTTTGGGCGATAGTGTTTTTCACAGACAGATTGATATACAGGCGGGCGGACATACGTCGCAGTCAGACGGGCATTCAGACGCGAAAGGACGGGCATTGAAATACACACGAACAGACGGACATAGATATAGGCGCAGACAGACGGACATACTGACACCGATAGGTCCAGATTGACAGTATAGTTAATAGAGCTGATCTTGGCACATTTCGATCAGTGACAAAAAAAGCGTTATTTGGTTCAAACATACGTAAAAAAGGAAAAAAAATCAAAATAACGAAGCTATCTTTATGTAAAATTTTACTTGCAAGGATTTATTAACACAAAATAAGGTGAAAGGAAATTTAAAAAAATGAAAATCTTGATAAACTTAAGTTATCGGAGTTCGAGTTATGTATTTTCATGTTTTGTTTTTGGACCGCACGAACAATTTTGTCACAAATTAATCAATTTGCCAGTGAAGCCACAAATATTCAAATGAAATATATAATCATAGTTTACTATAATATTTATTATCCCCGAGGAAAAATATTAAACACCTCTTATAATTAGAAATATTTTTACTGTTTCAGAAACGGAGCCTCTCATGACAACCATTGCCAAGTTTTGAGAACTGTTGAAAACCTGTCTGAAAGAAGTGGTGAAGCTGGGAAAATATAACGTTTCATCATGATTTTACCAAAGAAATAAAGCATGTTTATCAGCATAACAGAAAATGACGGCATAAAAGTTATTTTATTTATTATTATTTATTAACGCCAAAAACCGTTCAAAACTGCGTGTGACGTGCTATGAGGAGAAGCTGAATTGAAGTTACATTTATGTCCAGAAGCAAAACAAGGAGCCATCTTCGCATTTGCTCAAGGATCAGGGAAACTGGACGAAAACCTGATCGCGTTGGGGGTCGTTAGTTAGCTCGTAAATAGATAGTAAAGAATGTTTCACTCATCGAATGTAACAAAATAAAATGATATAATTATTTTAGATTTTCATATACCAATATTCTTAATTACTTAAAATTTTAATTGAACATTACAAATAAAAACATTATACCAATATAAAAATTGAAAATTATATAATTTCCCCTTCATATTAAACAAACTAACATCAAGATCATTTGAAAATCTTATGAAGAATAATGATTGTTTGATGAACAGCATTCTAATGCAGTGGTTTCATTTTTATACCTGGTAATATTTAAACTAGTTCTACATCAATTACAATATATACAGTAAACCTGAGATCATCCAACACACATTTGCATTCATTGTTTAATATTAAAGAAATATTATCATCATAAACTATTTTTATTATGTCCAATGAGCCCAGTCTTACGTGAAGTAGCACATGAGTAATATACACACCAAGATTATAATTATTATCTCAAAGATTAATGGTATTTTCCAAACTTAAGACACGTTTCACAGAAATGGTACAATGCAGAATACAAAGAGAACTAATTTGAAGTGGAATTCTCTCTTACGACATGGTGCAGAGAACGTTAACGCTTGATTGCAAGGAACGCTTTGGAAATTCCCTGCAAACAGAGAACAAAAAACGCTATAAAACAAGGTCCTTTAGTTGCGGAGTAATATCCCACTGAAGCTGAGAGGGCCTTTTCTACTACCACCTTCTCTTTCTTCCTTCGCTCAGCGCTTCTGAGGTCCCTGAAGGTGGGTGGCGGCCATATTGGAGTTTTGATGATACCCGGGAAAGGAAAAGCAGAACCAAAATATAACGAGAGAGAGGAAGAGAGAAGAAAAAGGGGGGCTGTCTTCCTACTACGTCCCCTATTCCCATTGGTTAGAAATAGCAATAGGGGCGTGTCGTGAAAAGCTTTCTTTTCCTTTTTCCGGGAAAGCCAACAGAAAACGACGACGACGACGACGATGACGACGACGACGCCGTGCGCCGGAAGGCGCCTATGCGTCTCCCATTTTCCGAACTTCCACTTCCCCCTCCCCTATCACCTTATTTCCCTGCCCGCCCCCTCCAACGCCCTTCTTCCGCTTCCCACACCGCGTTGAGCCGGTCGACGTCGTTTCTTATGTAAGCCTCCCTAGCTTTGCACGGTCCCGCCTCCGCGCCGTGCTTCTCCCTTTCAACCCCACTCGCGGAACCCAAGTCCCGCCCTCCAGGAGCGTCCGCACCCGCCCGCCCGCGCGGCACCCCATCACGGAGCCTTCGGCCCCGGCAGTGCGCGGCGGCGGCGGCGGCGGCGACGGTGGCGGCGGCGGAAGACCCGGCGCTGGCCTCACCTCGTGCGGAGGGCGGAGGCGGCGGCGGCGGCGTGGGAGGCCCAGCATCCCCGAGGCCGCGCAGCACGGGCGATCCAATTATTTTACTGTAGTTACGGCATCAACATTTGACTTCTGTACGCACGTTATTCTCCGCAGCCTTCCGCCGAGACTGCTCTTTCGGGGAGCCCCGAATCTGCGGCCTCAGCAACAAATCCGGAGACCCGCTCGGATTTTGCTGCCTGGGGCCAGAAGAAGCAAAGAAGCCCTGTCTCGCACGAGACGTCCCCGTCTTTATAAGTAGATGTGTTTGAATTTTGGGTTCATACGGATTTGTCCTCATTCATTAGGGGGGACAAAAAAGTGAAAGTTCTTCGTGAACCTCTATATTCTAAAACCAACAGTTCTTTTAATGTACTCTGAAAACGCCTAATTCCTTTGGAGGGAGCGCTTCTGAAATATCATATCAGGAACGTTTATTTCTTCAAATTATTCGCAATGGAAGAACAACCGAACGAATTTTATAAGTCATCGCTATGCTAGCTTTATACATTTCCTACTTTTCTTATCGTGTTTATTTCAAATTGATTTTGCAGGAGAAATCAACAGAAAATTTAAGAAGATCGTACCTGAGCGTTTGTCTCCAAAAACCACGTTGAAGAAAATAGAGAATTTTAATTAAATCCTTTGAATACATAAATGAAATAACAGCTCGTCGTGAAAGAGAAATTAAAGTCAACATTTTTGCAACTTGTTAGAGTAAACCTCTTCTGAATAAACAAACTTATCAATTGAGAGAAACCTTCACACTACAATATTTTGATTGTACCATTAATTTAATAAATATCTGGTGTATTGTTTTGTAAATTGTGAATTATTTACTTTATACCCTTTCTTGCCAGAGTAAGAGTTGCGTAAATGAAATATCGCATGCAGTAGCTCAGTAGCTTTGGGGGAAAGGAGAGATCACACAAGAGACGACATAAAGACCTCTTAGTAATATGTGAGAGCAAAAAGAGTGCAATGTAGTCCAAAAGAAATTGGACCCCCGCGCAAGTGTTAGCGAAACGTTCATTTTAGACAATGTTTCCATGCTGTAAACGCCTCTATTATAACGTAAACAAAAATAAACATCACTCTTCACTCTACCCTCTACTAAGTATATTTGTCTTAACACACATAGTGCAACGTAATGTTTCATTAACAAACCATCTGAAAAAAGTTCCTGTATCACAAAATATTTTTTGAAATTTGAAACATACGTCGTTAAAATAATATAATTTTCTTGGACAAGCGTCAGAATAGAAGACTATTATAAACGAACTAACACTAAACAATCTGCAGAGCAAACAAAGAAGCGTGTATTTATTATGGTAATATGTGTATGGAATCAAACAAATTAATTTATGGGATGAAATCATTACATCGCATACGGAAAATACAGTGAAATTCGCCATGAGAGGTAACTAGATGTCTTGTGGACGAAGTTAACAAAATAGAATATGCAAGCGTACATACAAAAGGATGAGACACAAATATCTCCGGCCTCATGAATACATCTGCAGAATCCTAAACAAGGCTGAGAATTCCGGGACATGGAGAGTAAAAACGGAGTCCTCTGCGCACAAACAAAAACTTTGGAGGAACTGCGCACCTCCGGAGAGCTCCGCCTCAGACTGCGAGGGGCGGGGGCCATCTCCCTGTACGGAGCCTCGTTTATGAGGAGTTTCCTCCCAGCAAAATAGCTTCCCACGGCAAGCCCGAAACGCGTTCCATTTAAACTCAGACACACAGCGTTCCATTTTGTGGAGAATCAAACTCCACGGTAGGAGTTACAGAACACGGCCATTTTGTTTCAGAAACTCTGGCGCTGCCGCCGCCGCTGCCGCCTCCTGCCACGTCCCCGGTGAACCCCAAAGCCTCCCGCAGCCCTACCTCGTCCCGCCTCTGCCTCCGCCGCGCTGCCGCCGCCCGGCCCCGGGACTTCCGCACTCCCCGCCAGGCGCCGGTTGGGCGCCCCCGACACCTATGTTGCCCTGTAATGAATTGTCCGCCGGGCACTACTTCAGACAGCACGTTTCGCGAACGCGGCACCGCACCGGCGAAGGGAAGACGCCGCCTTCTGGAAAGAGGTGGCCGGGGCCGGGGCGGGGCGGGGAGGGCGGGGCGGGCCCTGGGAACGCCAGGCGGCGCGCGTGTAGAGCGGCGCGTCGCGACGCGGGGCGGCGGGCGACGATGGTAGCAGTGGGTAGCGTGCAGTGTATCGCCTCCATTTACAAGCATTACTCTGAATGTTACATGCTTAGCTTCAAGGATTAATTAGCATCAGTCCATTGTCATCTTTCCGGAACAAATGACAATGCTGCTGTTTACGTAAGGGGAAGGAGGTGGCGGCGGCGTAGAGGCGCGGCTCGGCACGCGCGCGAGCGGAGCGGGGCGGGTGGAAAGGGAGGCGGCCGCGGGGAGCCGGCGGGAGCGGAGGCGAAGGGCGGAGGCGGAGGCGGAGGGCGGAGCGGAGGCAGAGGCAGGAAGCGGAGGCGACTGCGGAGGTGGCGGTGGTTTTCAGTTTGCAAGAACGCTGCGCCATCCATCAGAGATAGCGCGGGCGCACGCGCTGGTTGGGAGCACACGCAAGCCGAGGGGGCGGAGAGCTTTAAGTAGAGGGCCGGCGGGGGGTGGCGGACGTACACGGGCGGCAGGAGGCGGAAGACTTCCCACACGAGCAGCGGCAACAGCGATGAAAATAGGAGGCGTGGAATGGCGTAAGGCGAAACATGAGAAACAAGACAGCAAACAAGCAAATTGCAAAAGATTATGACCAAAAAGGATTAAGAGGGAGGGTGGATCCATCGTTATTCCGATATGGAGATGCCCAACGGATTGAGAATCTATGAACTGGTAAAGCACAAAGACATCAGGTATGACAGAGAATGGCAAGATAACGGCAGGTAAGATACAAATAAAAGCTTGAGGATGAAGGCAGAGGGAGAAAACGTGGTAAAGAGATGAGTGTTGGTAAGTAGAGGTTGTAACCGAAGGGTGACACGTGGAAAGCGTCAAGAACTTGTCCAGTCTGTAGTTGAACACGTGAAAAACTTTACGAAAAAGAGTGCAAATTGATAAAGGTTTGCGACGAGATAGATGAAAGTGTCCTTGATCACGAACGGCATAAAGGCAGCATGAGGCCCACGGGAGAAGACCGACGTACACCAGCAGGCGAGAGGCAGGATCGAGAAGCCGTCGCCAGTGGGCTGGGTTGAAGGCGGAAAGGTAGGGGTGGGGCGATGGTAGGCCGGGCCACGGGGGGAGGAGCAGTGGCTGGGGGGAGGGCGTCGCGGTAGCGTTCTCGACACACGTCCTACCTTTGCGAGACGCGCGTCACCACAGGATGTATGCGCATCCGTTAAGCCGCTGGCGGCGGCAGTGGAGGCGGCGGCGGCGAGGCGGCGGCGGCGGCGAGGCGGCGGCGGCGCTCCGCACCGCTCCGACCCGGCCCGGCCCGGCCCAGCCCGAAGCGTTCCTTCTCCTCTGCCCCCAGCCTCCTTCCGGAGAACGTGATACGGAGCACTCAGACTTGTTTATTTAGTTCGCCAGCAGTTCGGCTTATTAGCGGCCCCGCTTCGCCGGCTTCCCCCGGCAGCGCCGCGGCGTCGCGACGCACGGCGACGCGACGACCGCCTCTGCAAACGGCATCGGAGGCGCGCCGCGGCACCACGCCCCTCCCGCCAAAACTCTCCGTTCGCAGCTCGCACGCTTCGGCGCGTGCGGCTCGGGGGGGATTCTCCATGAGACACACTTCCTTGGAGCCTTCCCGATCCTTACTTCTTCCACTTCTTTGGGAGTCCTGTGTCAGCAGTACACTGAATTGCAAGTGTGTTATTTTCAAATCCCTGCCGGAAATTCTTTTTAAATCACTAGAAACTCTTTCAATCAAGGGGGCGAATATGGAGTTTTAAAATGGCATCTAAAGAAGTGATTAGTATCAATGAGAACTCAAGTGAAAGACTTCGATCCTCATAATATCAATGTCAACGCATGTTTTAGTCTATCACCTTGTTTTAACAAATCATAAATGAATCATTTCGTTGAGTCACTTTAAAGACAGAGTTGGGCCCCGCCAAGAAAAATTACACCAAACAGGACAGTCATCGTAGAGGCACAATGACAATCTGGGTGTCACTTAACGCGTCAACATACAAGTAAATTGCGTTGTGTCGTCCAAAACGCTAATATTGTAGTATCGTATCGTAGTAGTAAGGCGCATACCAGGCCTGAGGAAGACCACGACAAGATGGTCGAAACGTCGACAACACAGCCTTCGACGCGGCGTCACCCGGACAGCCCAGATCACTCACAATACTGTAGTATCGTTCTTGCCATCCTTGTACAACATACCAACACTGTGTAAAGAGATTAAGCACGCTAATAACAACTATTCCTACTTTTAATGGTTGATGGTTGATTTCCTAAACAATTTAAGTCGTTTTTGCCTCTTTGAATTATCATTTCAGTCACATGCTCATCGTTTGAGGTAGTGTTAGCATAAGACAAACAAATTTTCAGGGTATTCATATTGTGACGTCGTGAGAACATAATAGCAAAGACACGAGCTCATATATGTAGAAGTTTATTAATAAATAAGTATTTACAAATAAATAGTTCAAACAGTTATTTACACCTTGGATAGACCCGTTCCCCTGATCGCAGGAGCGATCCTTATCCGTTTCAAGGTCGGCCTGATTGGTGGCCCTCACCACTCTTCAACGAGAGGAACACAGCGGAACACTCCGCGACCGCAGTCACACGTGGAAAACTGTTCCGCCACAGCTTCCCTACACATGAGTCAGCACACGGAGGAGCATAGCTCGCCTCCGCGACGCCTTGAACGCCAGTTTTGTGCGTTCGCACGAGGTTTTACACAGCTCAAAATCCACCAATGCGTCTTGCACGCTGGTTTGTACGCGTCTTACACGCTGTTGTTTGGGAAATGCCATATTCCTTGCCCACTCCCGCTGAGAAAGTACTTAACAACTACAGTCAGGTGCAATAGGAAAGTAAATTTAGTACGCGTAATTTAAAAAACATTAGATTAGGTAATGGTCTTACATTTGTCAGGATTCTCAATTAATTATTTTCACATTTACCACGTAGTTTGATACGCGATAGCGACATGACTACTATTCCCTCTAAACCTTCACTCTCAAAGACAACCTTCAAAAAGCTTTCACGCACTTCGCAGTAAACTGTATAAAAACGTATCTTAAGGCTGGAAGAGGGCATTCAAAACACAGACGGTTTGACAATAGTAAGCAACACCAAGGAGCCTTTCAACCGAAACCCGAGAAAGTAAAAATACTATCAACACTAACAATCACGACTGAAATCAGGTTTTCTGCATTAGTTTGTGGCACAGGTTTCTTGCCTTTCCAGTCCTCGCTAACCTGTCCAGTCATCTATACGTTCATTCACAACCCAACGCAAAGAAGCTAGCAGGCGCAAACACAAATCGCACATTGTAGCCTGGCCCACCATTGAACAAGAATATTCTCTTGATCCCAACAAAAATGTGATTTTTTTAGCAAACGCCATACACGAAACCATGGCACTCAGATAAGTTAAACTCCCATCCAAATTCTGTCACGGGTGTTTAAATCTAACGGAAGGTTTACCGACTCACAGTGGGCTAGAATCCCAAAAAGATGGACATAACATAGAGTTGTTCAATTTATACCAAAGTCAGCATGTAAAGTCTATCGAAGTTGTTAATTAATAATCTGATATCGAAAATTGAAAAAGCAAAATGCGAATCCAAGATAGTGGGCCAATATTGATAAAAGTAATGTTATTCACTTAAAAATAATTTTTGGGGACTATTAAGGTTGCTGATGAAAATTAGGAGTTCAAAATGTTTTTAAAATCAAATTGATGAATCCACAATAAAAATTGATAAATTGATGTCTTCGTATTGATATAAAAGTCGATATTTAGGTGTTGTAGTTAAAAATATAAGCTCAAAAATGGAAAGCTCGAAAAAAAGGACCAACTAGAATATAGACGATGGAGTAAAATATTACAAAAAATAATTTTATTTCAAATTGAATTACTCATTTCATGATTTGTTAATACAATAACTATAATTAGACAGAGTTTTCTTTTTTATCATCTTTGTTCATATTTATCTTTTTTAAAATCTTCATCTTTTTCTTTTTATTCTTTTGTCTTCAACTGAATCGTCATCACCTTCCAACCTATTTCTTCACCATCTGCATCAAAATCTTCATAAATTTCCGCCACGGGAACCAAGAGGGCAACAGCTTCTAGCGACAAACACTTCACTTTCTTTGTTGATGATTTGTGTAGATACGAAATGTAGGGGTCTGTAGTTGCCAACAATCTCCTGAACACGTCTTGTCTTAGTCTTCACTCGGGAAAACCTTAGGGAAAAACTCAGCAATATTGCTTTATCAACTTATTTGTTTATTCTTGAGCATCCTCTGACAGTTCACAGATGGGTAAACTGGCCGAATAAATAATGTCTGGTCCATGGATCAACAATCTATGGACTGTTGTTGGCAAGTTGTACCATGGAAATTCTTTGACGTAGACTATGGAAAGTACCATGGAGTAAGCTCGAAACTTTTCAACGTCGATTTGACGTCCACTCGAAATCGTCTGCAAAATAGTAAAATGTGAAAACGGAGGATTAGGTCTTCGTAAACTCCAGTAATCAACGCTGATGTTTGAGTGTGACGTCGAGCGTTTCTGTCGTTCGAGCTGCCGAACCCTTGTTTTGGCAAGTCGATTAAGATCCCTAGATACTCTTTGAAACCTTTTGAATGTTGGCTTTCAGTATTTTTTTTCCTTTTTATCTTCTTCTTTACGCGATTTCCACTTTTATTTTCATTTGATATGCCAACTTTACTTATATACTTACTTATTTACATATATACTTATTTACTTACTTATTTACTTATTTATTTATTTTTGTTCATTTACTTAATACTTCCTTCTTCACACACGTTTAACAGCGTTAAAAAGCATATCCAAATACAAAAATTCTGCGTACTTTGTGAATACAACTAAATTTTTTTCACAATTATTAATTAAAAACTTACTTAATATTAATAATTTCATTCAAAATAACCAAAATATTCATTTTAAAATATGAAACCTAAATGCAATAATTTCTTAAAGATTGGATAATACTCGTAGTAATCGCGACGCAGCGACCTTGTGTCCTTTTCTAAATTATTCATCGCACTGTAAAGAAAGCGTTTCCGTCCTTTTCTATTTATTATATTCTTTACAATGATTCTAGGCGTCGATTATAATTTAAATTGTATAAATGCAACTCATAATTAATTAATTCTATTGTAATTTTTCGTGTCGCGTAAAACGTGGCTCACAGTCGAAGTCTGTGTTAGTCGGTGGATTTGAAATTTGTGAAGGTCATAATATACCCTTGGACACAGTGCAAATGAAAGCCGAATGTCGTGGAATTCGTAACTTATCTCTATTTTTTAAGCACATTTTACACTTTTCTCTTGAATTTTCCGGTATTCAGTTAATTAAAAACATATAATTAATAGTATAATAATGATATAAATGTTTCTAATTAGTACATACCTCCTGTAACAACCTCCAGATTGAAAATATATGCTTCATTTACACAGAAAAAAATATTGATATTAAACAAGACACTCTCGTAGCTTGGCCGCCTGTACGCACTGCTAACAAAGAATTGCCGGGATTGACCTAGAATGCAACGGACAAAATGAACCTCTGAACGCGTGCAGAACCGGCATTCAGTAGCCAATCTGATAGTCCAAAATTACCATCTAAATACATTTTTTTCTTTCTGGCAACGTTTTCAACATTCTAACCCACTGTGCGACGTGGCAAAACAATTGGACACTAATACAAAAAATTCTCATCAATTGAGACACAGTCGTCTTCAACATAATTCAAAAGTATTTTTGTCAAATAACAGTAAAAACTGTATGTGATGTATCCGGGAGAAATACAATCCATGCATGTTTTTCCGAGCTCCCTGATCTCTTCCCCACTTTCTAACCATTGATAGTTGAATGATGAATAGAAGTACCAGCAAAGCGAGATTAGCAGCATTTGAAAACGAGAATTTTCGCTCCCTGAGTAATCAGAATATATACATGGGTAAATAACTACATTTTTTTAAAAAATTGCTAACAAAATAATATCCCGCACTGCTTAATTCTATCACAACTAGCAAAAGGAGGGCTCACCAAAACTTGGGCGTGGTGAAGCTATAGATTGCAAAAGTATACATTTACGACCAGAAGCAAAACAATGGCCCATCTTGGCATTTGCTCAATGTATCAGAAAAACTGGACGAAAATTTTATCGAGATGGGAATCATTGACATAGAAGCACAAAAGGCGACAAATATGATATGGAAAATGATATTTGTTTACTTGTCAAATACATCGACACATTCACGCACAAATACGTTAGGAAGTACTTCAAAAGATAAACTCGTAAAGTTGCGCGCCGTAGTCAATCTGAAAGTAAATAAATTCCTACTGAACCTAAAAGGCGCTAATATTTTAGCAGATAACGGTGGCCTCCATTGCTTCTCCATTCTCAGTAGGAAGGTACCATCAGTAGTATTCTCAGTAGGAAGATTTGAAAACGTTACTGGAGGGTAGGAAATCCCCACGAAGACGCTGGCTATTTGGGTCAGTCATTATCATACGAGAGTGTACTAACATTAACTTTGGGTCACTTTGAACCTGAACGCCATATAAACAAAAAACAATATGACGCTCAAAACACCATTAACATTGTAGCAAGTGTCCAGCGTATTTGGCACAGCACACCTACACTATGCAGCGATATTAATCACTGAAACCAACAATTAAAACTGCATCTGAAAGAAACATATCACACTTTTCAACTTAATTTCCTCTCAACAAAACACTTCACCTGGCATGGTCTCCACATGAACCTAACTGGAAAACACACTCGGTAGCTCGAGCTGATACGTCTCATCATGAATATAAATATTTAATCCCGTGCAGTCTCCTGCCATGAACCCCTCCCTCACCTCTTAATTTTTTATCCTCCACCCTCATTTAGAATCCTCTTTCCTTCTTTTCTAAATCTACTCCTGATTCTCCCATGGGCAGTATGAATTCCTCTCCACGTTATGCCGCTATTTCCACACGACCTACCACTGCGGAGACACGTTACTACCCGTTTGCCTCCGAACTTACGGAACTGAAATTAATTGCGTCTCGACCAACTTGTGATAGAAGAGTGGCTTAACGAGTCATCAAAAGACTGAATTTCCTATTCCAAATAATTAAATTAACCACTCCACATATAAGACAATACGTTTCAAATAACACAAATTTCAAGTATAAACAATTATTTCAGACGGCACATTTAAGGTTTGAATTTCAATAATACACGAAAAATCCAACATCAAACTGTGATTCTTAAATTCTATTTATCAATTCCTATAGTAACATTCAATACCAGGCAGGAAGTAAGTTATTAAAGGTTGCGCTGGTGGCAAGGTTCTAAGAAATAATGCCCCTGCACACACTCAGCGGAACAGCAATTAGGGCTCAAGTGCCACGTCAAAACGACAATCATTTTCATTAACCACTAACTGGCGCGACTATAACTCACGGCGAAAACATGAAGGCTTATCCAAAAAATGCCTCACGTGCCATGCCAAGAAATTATGTTCAAACCCGTCCAAGCAGCAAGTTCAAAATTAGTTCAACGCTAATTAATTAATTAATAATTATTATTGTGTAAGGAGGAAGTAGCTTACAAAATAATACAAAATGCCCTCCCCTTCTGACTTGCAAAACGTGAGGAATCCAAGTTTGGGATTACGAAAGTTATCAGTCGCGATAAAATAGGTTCGCAGGGAAAAAATCAAATTTTGAAATATCATCAACAAATAATCTAGAACATATTACAATGCTTGTACCACATAACCGAAATGGAACACTGTCAGAGGTAGTCAATGAGAAAACGAATATATTATGTGCTCAATAAGCTGGCAAAAATGGACGTAAGCTTGAGAGGACGCGGAACACCGAGTAGTTCACGACCAAAATATTACCACATAATTTGCATGTTAGCTGTATTATTTTATGTATGTAATTAGCTGCCACCGGATTACGCCCATTTGCAGTTCAAATAAACTTATCTATTCATCAAAATCCATCGAGGATGGTTGGTGAGGGAATGGGGGGGGGGGTAGTTTCAGTGCTCAGATTTTCGAGATGAAGAGACAGCGAACTGAATCCGGGGTAACCTGACTTCCCTCTGACGGCATCATAGATGAACTAGTAGCACCTGACAGCGAATTGTCAAAACACAAATCACACAAGCAAAATGTAGGTCTCTATATCTGAGATAAATGAACATTTACATTGACATTAACACAAATTTTCGGAACATAACCAGAATATTATAAAATTACCCACAGATATCATTTACTAATTATAGAAATCGAACACCACTTTCCAGCACGCATTCGCATTGCAATGGAGTACAATTTATGTACCAACTACAGTCGCATGTACTAGAAAAATATCCATGTAAGTAATTGCAAAAGAAGCACATATTGCACCGTTATTTCAGTCTCTTTCAAATAAAACTGAGTTTATCAACTGCATTGCGGGGCGATTCAAACCTAACAGATGTTTATTGTAGTTTTATACTTTACAGAACACTGTTTCCTAATCCCCAATATTGTAGTTTCCTAATCCCCAATACCCATCTTCACGTTAGTATTGTAGAGCAAAGGAATCAAATAAGGGCCCTGCACATGGAGGTTGCTCAATATATATTAGACATTGAATCGCTTCATGACATACTAAAATCTACATTAAGTTTAAAGTGTTTATGAAAAACTTACAGTACATCTTCCAAATACTTACTTTACATTGTATCTAGACGCTCCGAATAAAGAGAGCTATAGATTACCCCACTTTCTAAATGAGAGACGACTCTAAAGAAAGTCAATAATCACTCTTTTGAATACATCGCGTGAAAATATTTTAATATTGATTTTTCTCGTTGAAAGTTTCTCAATTAAATTCACTCCTTCATATTGCAGTAAATGTAGGTCTACTACCTATATGACTCTACTTTAATCAATGAAGACAATTCTTCCAATTATATGTCAAAACTAGATGTGAAATTGCCAAGAAAAGACTAATATACAGTAAGCACGAATTCTTACAATTATAAGCCCTTCGCACAACAACTTTTAAATAACACAAGTGTTTGTTGTTTGTTATTAAAGATTATTTTTTGTAAAAATTTGTTATTAAAAATAGATTGTTTACTAAAGATAAAACAAAATAATATGTAGACTTCTTTCTCCCGGTTTCATGAAATGCAATTTCGATGATAGCTTCATTATTTATGTACGTTTTCTTAAGCTCATTCTCGCATATTTATTCAACTAATCGCTCTACATTTCACGGTAGTAAGTCGATAATGAATACAGTCAATATCGAAGGACAGGATAAGGAATAACAGCCCAAATCTGTAACTTATTTGCTTTGCAAATAGTTTTTATTACGCAGAATTGAATATTTTCTTATCGTTTCTTGAAAAAAAGTCTCGTTGCTCGATACCTCAGTATCGTAAGTGTAGTGTATGTTTTTCATCGAGATCCGGCGCCAAACTATCTGTCGACTTGTAGGGGTTTCCCCAAATAGGTATCTCCCACCAGCGGGGCATCGCCCCAGCAGGAACAATCTAAGTCCCGACCGGACTCCCGATATGGAGTAGTAGTTTATGTAAGTGTAGGTGTGTGTAAGGGGAGGATAAGGCAAGGAAGGGGAAGGAAAGAACTCGCGCGTTCCGTGACCGTTTTATTAGGGTACTGCTCCGGCACTTGGCTGGTATTAATCGGAAAAACCACGGATAACCACCAATCAGAGCAGTTGGACCCTAGAATTCTCCACCAAACAGCGTCTGAATTCAACCTAGCTAGTGTGGAAAATCCAATCACCGTCGAGAATCGAACCTAGGATCTCCCAATCGGAAGCACTGCAGTGACCTCAGTTGATTACCTAAGCTACTTCCCCCGCTTCCGTAATTGTTTTAAGCAAACACTTTAATAAGCTAGATAGTTATTGATACTTAATAACTGGCTACAAGGGTCTAACTAACAATTAGAATTGTCCTTTAAACTGTATACTTCCTGTAAAGTAAATATCTCCTGTACGTACTTTTTCTTTATTTAAAAGAGCACATGTGGTTCATTATGTAATTCATATAGTGTTTAGTGATCACTAACTAAATATAATGTGATTTCTCTCCACAATAAGTTCTAGTAATTACATGATTGTTCTCTACAAACAAAGAATGTTCTTAAGTTGCAAAAGTCTTGTTTAAATGTTGGTAAAACATTCTTTGAACATTTGAATAGCAAATGTTTCTAGATAATTAAAAAAGTAGCGACTGTAGAAGTATTACAATTCCACCAGAAGAGATTATTAAAGTATTTCAACGGCTTCGTCAGCCGAATTGCTTAACTACGCTCCGTGAAGTCACGGAAGTCAAGCAACTCTAGGCACCACGGACTATTGCATTGGTAACCATCTGGAAACGCCTGTGACTAACGGCGTTCTAACGGCCCCTGGCCGATGGGATAAGAGGCAATGACCGACTGCAAATAAATTACTTATTACGAGACGAGGCAAAATTTAACGGAGGATTACTCCACATAGTATACATTCTCAATGCCCAAAATATACACGGACAAAGGTTGCTCAGAGCATCAACTGATGTTTCTGCAGTGCCTCTGATCTGAAGGTCCTAGTTTTCGAGTCTTGACGGTGGCAGAATTGTCAACACTAGCTTGTCAAGTAGGTCGAGTTCAGCCGCTGTCTGGAAGACAATTTTAGCGGCCGGCTGCTCTGAACGGTAGTTTATCGTGGTTTCTCCGATCAATTCCAGGCGAATGCCGGATCAGTATCCAAACAAAAGGGTCATGTATATGTTTCGAACTAATTATTAGTTTGAAGAATATAAAGCCGCAAGATGTTTTGTATTGCGACCGATCACATATTTACATACGTTGAATATTTTGCTCCTCACTCAAACCGAGATAAGAACTGACTAGGGCAGTGATTGACATCGCTGGCCCAACGTTCAGTAAGGAAAAGATCAGATTAGTAGGATCGAACGATATCTCGAATGACCTACACCAGCCACCTGAACGATTAACAAATGTTGAACGGACGCTCATTCTACGCGAGTCGGTGAGGAGACCAAGACGCATTCGTTAGCAGCGGAGACGACGCATCTCAAATCAATTTTCATCTGTTACAAAACCACATCAAAAAGTCTCATTCTATGGGGTAAATGCTTTGTGCACAGCACTATTTCATTTGATGAATTATTCGGGGAATTGCGAGGAAGAAATCTATGAAATTTGTAATGTGAAAGGTACAAGCATGTGCAACGCCTTGTGCTACGTTTTTCTCTCTCACACCCATTTCTTTTGTTCGATGTAATTCTTTATCTTGTATTCTGAATTTAATACCATCATCCCTTCCTAAATTAAATGGTAAAGAAAACGGTAATTCCATAAAACTGCATCGGAGCTGATTAATGTCTGGAGTTCTGAATCACATACGTGTTCGAGTCGCTAAGTGGTAAAAAGGAATCTTTGCGTATCGCTTGACCTGCGTACTACTCTTATCCTGACCAGTATGTTCCAGTGCGACAAAAGCTACATTATATCACACCAGGACGTATTTGGAAGCAACAACTTCCAAAACGTTAAATTCCAGACGAGGTGATGGTCACGGACTCCAAGGATTCTTCACAGAAGTATTCGTCGCCCACGCCAATAGCCTCTTGGTTCCACATGAAATAAGGTACTAAGTTTTACTTAAATTTTGTCTTGTGCGGAAGTATTTTCTACACGCTAGTGCTCACTGCAATTGCGAAGCCCTCAGGACACATAGCATCGAAAATTGTTTGCTCTGTTCTAAGATCGCTTCAAAATTTCTTTCCGAATATTCAGAGAGGGGGAAAACCTGCTACCTGCGCCCGACGCTAGGCCAAGATCACGTCGCATGTTGTGTGTTTTCGTAAACTCCGATGGGAGAAAAATCACTAAAACGGAAGCCAGTTGGGCATTCAAAGACAAAATTTAGTATATTTACAAGTTAAAATTTTTGCATACTAGATTGAGAGAATAGCTTGAAAACATTCATATCATTAATTCTGTTTCATATTAAGTATATTGTAACGTATTAGCCAGCGTGCCTCGTGGCATCTATTTGGGGACGCTTGGTAGAGGATTAGCCTCGCCACAGGAAGTAGGGTTTTTTTCCGTAAAGGGAAGAACGCGAAACGGGAGACACAAGGCTTTGGGAGTCTTCCGGCTTTTAGAAACTTTTCACTGTTATAACAAGCGAGGGGGTGGCGTGACGTAGTAGGTCACGTGGGCCTCGCCTATATAACAGAGAGTACAGAGCCAGTGGGTGGGTTCTGGAGACAGTGGCAGAACCTCGTGCGTGTGCACAAAACTTGGCGCCACGACGGTGCATATGCGAGCCAGGCTCGCGAGGCTCGAGTCACTAGTTGACGAAGCCTGCGGACTTTAGGTCCTTGGGTGACTGCGGTCACGGGGGAGCGATGCTGTGTGCGTGCTCCGCGGTGAAGAGTGGTTGAGTGCCACGATTCACGCCGCTTCTCAATCGGATAAGATCGCTCCTGCGATCGAGGCAAACCAGCCGTTGGTGCGCCAGAACGGACTTTGTGTCCCAGCGTGATATCCGGTCACGGAAGCTAGACTTTGTGCGCGCTTCAAAAGTAGGAGTGGCGAATGCCACAATCAAAACCATCTTCAATCGGGTTTGGATCGCTCCCGCGATCAGGGGATAGTAGGTCTATCAGAGCTAGGGTGTAAGTAGGATAATAAATGTATATATTTGTTTTGTTTTCTTGTTAATAAATATATTTGTTATATGAAAGCTTTGTGTCTGGGGTCGCTGTGAGTATCCATGACGTCACAATATTGTGTAAATAGTTTCATTCTTAAGGGATAACTTATACATCTTTTTAAATTCATTAAAGTGTACAGTAGATTGCATAAACGTAGTTTTTGTGCATATTATTTTCTCTTAAACTTTATTAAAGTTAAGCTTATTCAATATTTATATATTCATACAATTTTTGAAGACAACAGTGTAATTTGTTACATGGTTAAAGAGTGAAATTTAAGAGAAGTACTTTCATAATCTTACAACTTAAATTTCATAAATTATGTATAGATGCACTGTTCAAATTTAACAGTGCTATCTACCTGTTTTATGAAAATTATTATGTGAGATATTTAAAATTACTCATAATTTCACTATATTTAATAAAGGAAGGATACTTAGGGACAGCGTATTTTTCAGATTGTGTGTATGAAAGTGTGTGTTAAAAGCATTACATTCTTGTTGTATACCAGTACAATTTTACATTTTTGCCATTGCTCATTTTCGTTTTTTTTATTAAAAGTTTATTCAAGAGAGTACAATTATTTTGCGACTAAATATTTCATCCGTGTACAGGTATTTTGTTTTTGCCTCTCTTGCCCATCATCACCATATCCTTGTGATTATTATTTTTAGAATTTGACTTTTTTATTGTCAAGTGCTACATAAGCCACTGCGGGAATGCCACACCCGTACTTGTAGTAAACCACTGGGTTGTGTGAAGCTCCAAGATCATATAGTGGATGCGGACCTCGCAAAAGCCGGGTTGGAGCAAAAAGCTTGCACTACGAAAAGTGCACACACAGGGTCGCAGTGCGTTTGGAATTAAGGTGGGAAGTGTAAATGGATAAACAAAAGTTCATTTTCATAATGAAATAAGTCTGAATGATCCATGAATGAAAAGAATTTAAACAAGAAGAAAGAAGCAAATGAGTGAACTTTACTCAGTAATAAGAAAAAATTGTTTAAGTAAGGTTTTATTTTGTTTGATTTATTTACTCAGCAAAGAGTAAACAAAACTGTTACTATGAGGTAGAAGTACCATCTGCGCATGTTTTCTTGAGCTCCAGAATCTCTTTACAACATTTTAACTATAAATAGTTGAATGGTGAATAAAAGATAAGAAGCGAAGTTACCAACTTTTAAAAACTAGGCATTTTCGCTCCCGAAGTATAGAACACCTCTTTGCATCGATTGTTTCGCTAACAAAATAGTAAAATACTCCCAGCAGTACTCCTACCACTAGTAGCAAAAAGGTGAGTTGGCCAAACATTGCGTATAGTGAAGATTCACTTATGTCCAGACGCAAAACAAGGGGTCATTTCAGCATTTCCTCAAGGATCAGGGAAACTGGACAAAAGCCTAATCGATATGGGGGTCATTCACCTAGAAGCTGAAGTACATTAATTTTACAGACATATTAAATCATATTTTAAATAAAATAATACAAATATTAAAAAATGCATTATATATTGTTAAAATTAATATTACTTTTCTTTTTGATGGTCAGTATAGTATCTAATAATTTAGAAACAATTAGGCAGCAGAAAAGATTTTACTTTTAACCTTCAATTTGTGTACCAATTTTCATTGTTTAATATTATTTGGCAATGTGTTGTAAAGTAACGTACATGTATTTTATGTGTATTTGTTATAATGATCTGTTGATAGCGACACTTGATGAATGTGATTTCTTTGACGCGTGTTATAATTATAAAGAAAAGAATTGCATGAAAATATGTTCCCACAGGTAACAGTTTTGACAAAAACAACTGATTCGTAAATAAATAGGCAAGACAATGACAAGAATACTAGCTCAATTAATAGAGGTTTGCACGAATTACGTGGATGTCACTTTATTATTATTATTATTATTATTATTATTATTATTCGTAGATGCTGAGTAGGACAAAGACTTGAGGGAGATTGCGTGACATCCGCACCAGGAATTAAATAAATAGCTTAGAAAACGTCTGGTAGATTAGCATGCACTCGAGTTCTAACGGCAGGTTTTCCCCCTTCAGGGTTTTTTTCCTCGACCGTATCTTATGGTTTCTTTTCCGCGGCTTTGTTGCGATGGAGAGACCATTTAGGGTGAATACCAGAATTCGAAAGGTTAGATCACGGTAGGATATAGGTATTGTAATAGCTTAAAAGCCTTCGGCCTAGACAAATTGTATCATGTTATTTAATTTATAAGTGTAATAACAACCTATTAAATAATGAAAATTAAAATTAAAATCTTATTATTCGTGTATTTTTTCTACAGTATAAAAGTCTGGGTACTACAGAATGAGCTTCGTCAGAAAAGTATGCCATATCTCAGGCAAGAGTGTACATTTTCAAAATACATGCAATGAGCTGCTTGGAGTTGGAATTTGAAATAATTCTGAATACGTAACTTACCCATCAACTTCATATTTTATTGGCGAAATCTGTGCATTTTTTGTTACATATCTTACAATTAATACTTCTTGTGATAAGTTTTACTGGACTAAAAACTAATAGTTAGTGACAACGCAAACTGGTGCTGGTGTACGCATATCTCAATTGAAACGTACTTACAAAAACACGTTAACCGTAATTTGATAGAAAGCTTAAATCTGAAGTATTACGTTGAAACATTGTTTTTCAATTAATTAATTCCTTTTTATGAACACAGATAAAATAAAACATTGAATAAACAACTGCAGCTATTAGTGTTGTTTCTTATAGATTGCGTTAGAGATAGTGAAAACGATTACTGCAGCTATTAGTGTTGTTTCTTATAGATTGCGTTAGAGATAGTGAAAACGATTATTCACTACTATAAATTCAAGAGTTAGAGTTATTTTTTAATATATAGAATAAAAGGTAAGGTACATAGAATAAAAGGTAACATCTTATCCTTATCTTATCTTATCTTACCCGTCAGGTACGAGCAATTCGCGGCAGGACGGGAGAAGGCAACATAATGCGTTACTGTTTACCCGACGCGAATGCATAATTGTTGACCCGACGCGACGGTAATCGGGCTTTTGGATTTTGTGGTTAGGTCAGCGATTGTGTGCTGATATTGTGTGTACTGTCATAGCTGGTTCGAGTTTTCGGTTATATTGTGCGTTTTTTCAATACAAACATGTGCATATATGAGAATATTGACTGATTGCCCCAATTGCAAGTTTGTTTCTTATTTTAGATTAATTCATTTTTATTTATTATTTCATTTTCATATCATTAGATTCATTATATCATTATCATATATATCATCATATTATATCATTTAATGTTCTTTCAAGGAATTTAAGCTCTGCATATTGCTATCTTACATATTATTTTGCCTTAAAGTTTAAACCTTTTCTAAAATATGATATTATTCATTAATGTTTCATAGTACAAGTTTTTTTGTTACTTCTCCCGAATCAGAACAAAATGATTGCACATTTTATTTTCCAACTATTTGCTAATTACATAGTTATAGCCTTCATTACTGAAAAAAATGCTGTCATCTGGCAGAAACAAATACATTGCTATTACATATTCTAATTATTTTACTCATTTACATTGAAACTAAATAATATTCCGATATTGAAAATATGCTCTGTTGATATTATTTTTAAACGCTTTCCATCCACATTAAAAACTTTATCCTTTTCCTTAGAAGAATATTGTTCTCCCTTTTTAAGCAATCATTCTTTTTTAGGAAAGAAAAGATGTGAAAATGTCATCAGAGGCAAATTTTAAAAACTCATTATGTGTTTCTGCCTTGGAATTATCATGGAAGTTGTAGAAGAGTGCAACATGATTCGACCTTCTACAGTGAAAAAAAATGTGGAAGATTTTAAGAGATCTGATGTTGGTGTGGAGCAGTAATAGCAGCCAATGTATTATAACACACTAACGACCTTCCTAGAAAGTTGTTCGACTTCCAGAGAGTAGAGGTCCTCCAACAACGAGGTAGAACCCTCCTTCACCCAGCCCCAGCCCCATTACATTTAGAGTTCGAAAGTCCAAATAGTGATGCATACGAGTCGGCGCATAGCATATATCAGATAGAAGTAAATGTAATTCAGAGTACCCATGCTTTCTAAATAAAAATATAAGAAAGAGAAAAAATCTCAGCCCAGCAAAGAAATGCTTTGGGAGTTTTAAATTCGGCTAGATCAGCAATGTTGGCCGTTACAAGCAAGGAAGATGACGACTGGCTTATGTACGGGAAGCATGTGGCGATTGTGTACGAAAATTATCAAAAGGGGCCCAATTAAATGTACAAAATGCAATTGATTTTATTTTTAACGCTGCTTTAAATAACGAAACAAATATACTTTTTTTAAAATGTAGAAATTGTGAAAGTTTATTGAACATCCCGTCCAACATTTTCATTTTAAAGTTAATTGTTAATACCCGTCCTATCTCTTGGGCAGCTACAGAAATACTTTGAGAAGCATCTGGTCTGGTAAAAGACAATTTTACTGAAGAACGACTCACAAAAATCAGTAAAATTAAAAAGGTTTACAGGCAGCACATAAATTTGCAAAAGTATGTGAATTAGATCACTAAATGAAGTGTGTGCCATAAAAAGCAGCTCACTATTTAACAAAATAAAGAGGGTGACGATGTCACGAAGGGATATATTCCATATTAAACTGCGAGACAAGTCCCTTCCAAACAGGTGCCCTGTGAATAAGTTGTACAGATAGTACAATTTTTTTCAAAACTGTATTCAAGTAGTAGAAATTGTTTGTGAGCACAATTTCCTCTACTTTCTCAACAGCCAGATTTACAAGTGACAATAGGACACGAAATCTATTTGCGAAGACCTCGCAAACATTCTCAGCACATTTTTTGTCTCTCCTTAGTCGGTACTCGGAGTTCCTCGTTTGATTATTGAGACCCCTCATGGGATATGGTTTCATTGGTCTTTCAGAAAGTGAGAATGCTCCGTCGCCCATAAAGTTATTAGGACATTTGTCCCATTAAGATCTTGGGGAAGTGGGCCATTTAGTTTTGACACGTTTTTTACAGGGAGGACTGTCTAAATACACCTCCATCACTCACACATGATTCACACCCCACTCACACGTCATCCACACCCCACATCAACGTAAATATTCTCTCTGTATCCACTACAGCCAATAAAACAAGAGAGTGGCTTTCTTTACAAGTAAAATAGTAGGAGTCTGCAGATGCTAGTGCTAGAAAAACATTGTTTTCAATCCATTTCACACAAACAGTTCCACTTGGCTTGAATGTTTTTGGGAATTTGAAGCCACTCACATTCCTTCCGTAAGCACTGCAAAATATTTAGTAAATAGTTTATATTAATGTTAATAATGAATTGGTAAACTAAGAATTACAATAGATATCAATATCTTACCTTGACAGAGAGAGGCATAAATGTACTGTAAATTGTTTGACTACATCGGATACAATATTCCCAATTGCAGTCTCATGTATTCTTGTGGAAAACGAGATAGATATAAAGCTTTGCATAGACCATATTGTGACGGCACATTGTTTACTAGATTAACCACATACAAATTAAAATCATATTTTATTAAATTATCTTGAAAATTACATAACACCACGAAACGCGTAATTGACGCGTATGTGGAGAACGCAGCTGGGAGGATAGCCAGGCGCCCCCTTCGCCCCTAGGGACCTAGAAGGCTAGTCGCAAAATTAGACGCAGGTCCGTGACGTGACGCAGGGTGGCTCACGGTGAGTTTCTGAGAACCACAATGCTTATCGGACCCGCGCACGTGAGAGCGCAGGGTGACGTGTCGCCGTTTCTACGCGTGTAAGCATATAGTAAGCATTTGCATACAAATCCGGTCTCAATTGATAAGTAAAATATTATAAAATTAATACGTATTTAAAAAGCACTGCTAGATTTTTCTCTTCCAATAGGCATTGAGACATCGTAGCCCTCTCTGCAAATTTCATTTTTGATCAGATCATGCACTTCTTTGAACTGATCACTAGAGTCCGGAGAAATATGAAGTACGAAATATAGTAAATAGTAATATAAATAGTAAATATGAAGTATTAAAATGTGTAGTACATAAATACGCAATTAAAACAATAAGAATATAAAATAAATATGTAAAATCGGATAAAATAAATATGTAATATTAAAATACGCTAATTAAAAAACATTTACAAAATACTAAATTACATTTATAAAAGTGCATAAACAATTTTTAATACAAAAGTTTTAGAAATCATTCAGTCAACCAATAACTGGTAAAAGCTTCATCTATTGCTATCCAGGACCGTAGTTTTGCTGCCAGACTGGACGCAATAGAAGCCATCGTAAAAACTGGCAATATCGGCCAGCAAACAATCACTGCAGCGATCAGCATTCTCATTGACGTTTTGCATCGGCGATTGCCAACGTTTCTC
>BOPP01000004.1:15668302-15720802 GCA_017312745.1 Gryllus bimaculatus | reverse complement strand
ATAAAATAAATTTTATAATTTGTTGTATTACATATTTGTAATATCATTTATGATCTTCTGTACATGTCATTGCCAAATAATTACGTTTGCAAACCACAAAACTTCCTATTACTGTTAGTATGATGCTCATATTAATCATGACATCCCCTCCTTACATGCACGGATGTAAACGCTAATAACACCCAATAGTAAAAACTTAAATGATAAAAAAATGAGAACATTTTGAACCTTTTTATAGCAATTTTATCTCGCTGCAATGACAATGAATTATTTTCATTCAAGTTAAGTGTCTGTGCTCCAACGAGTTAATGTAGTCAATATGTAATTATTTATACATTTCATTCCTTGGAAAGGATAGACACAAAAACAAACTGGTGGAATATTTCACCTATCTTGCATCGGCTTTCCCGTGCAATATAAACATGATTTTTTAACAACATCGGCATAATAAGTTAACAAACTGCGTTAATAAAAACTACAGAAATACAGTAATATGTGTAGTTTGTAATCTATTTTCATGTTAGAATCAAACTCTACTCACAGTTCGAACGCTTCTAAGTGGTATCTTCTTATGGTGAATCTGTGTTTAGACATCCACTGGCAGAATTACATAAATGTTTATTAACACACGTCGCAAGTTTCAAGAGAAGCATAATTAATAATTTCTCGAGCTACCCATACGTAATATCATCAGCGTCGATCCAATCTTATCTAGTACTGGACAATATGATCAAGAACAAGATAAGTCACGTTTCACACAGTTTCACAACAATTCACAGGCACAAAGGATACTATTGAATCTCACACTAACTACCAAGATGATAATACAGGGCGCTGCGTCAGATTATGTTTTCAGGATGATCATCGGAAACAGATTCTTTTCGATCATTGCTATTCGACAGTAACCTCTGTGCCTGTTACCTATTTACTCATCATATTCTATTAAGCGTTCTTGGCAATTAAAAATAGTCTCCTCTTTGCTCTGAGAAATGCTCGGAAAGAGCGGGTGGTTCAAACTATCTTAGAATATTAATTGTAACACTTCAAAGAAATGTTTCTTGAGAGGATGAAGTTGAATCTTCTTCAGAATACAAACCGCTTTCAGATTGTTTTGCTCTCCTGAAATGGACTTAATATGGTGACCTGCCAAACTGATGAAGATCTCTTTAGAAAATACAAGACAACTTATTTTATTCAGAAGTTAAAGACGCTTAATGGTCAATAATGAATATGCTGCTTAGTAATTCTTCATCACCAGCGGGTATTAAGAAATAGTTATTCATGCAGTAAGGAAGATATAAAATTTCCACTGATCGAGTGGCGACAAAAAGCCCGAGGGCCTTCACCCCGAGGGCGTTCGAGGCCCGAGATATTTTGAACCAGTTAACGCCCAGGGTACTTACAAGATTCGTATTTTTCACCTAACTTTAATGCTTCAGATTTACTTATATACTAATTAAGAAGATGTTGACTTACTTCAATGTCTCCAGATTTTCCTTTCGTAATTGCCACATATAATTTCATCCATATGCATGCGCGCCCCTGCGGACTACATACTCTCTGGCGGACTATAATCATCTAACCGGCTACTACCGGTTCAAATAGTTTATAAAGCGACTCAAAGAATGCGCTGCTACGCAGCTTTGAGGCGCAAACAAATCTGAATGCTACCTGTTATTTACCTTTCCCCATTCAACTACTGTCAGTTGCAATTTATTTGGGAAAGAGATGCGTATTATTATTATTATTATTATTATTATTATTATTATTATTATTATTATTATTATTATTATTATGACTTGTTTCCAATATTTCTAACTTAAATTAGTTATTCATAATACTGATATTTCACATTCACAACCTGAAAAAACACATATAACGAAAGATCAAGGACAGGAAAGGAAAGGATGCCAAATCAAAAGATTGTTTTCAAGAACATATTTATTTTATTTTATTTAAGAAGAAAGGGTTCACCAGAATATATTGGAGGAAGTATTGTAACTCTTCAATCAACTCTAAACTCATGAAAAATGAATTATGAAACACTGGATATATATTCATGTATGTTCACAGCCCAATTTTAAATATTACTAACATTAATGCTTACATATGAGGTTTGGGTAGATTTTGATGCACTATTAAGTGGTTGTTCAAACACATTTGACTGTATTTCTGCAGAAAATGTGGTCTTAAATATTTTTTTGTAAATCAGTTTGTTGAACATTTGATATTGCAACAGAAGAAGACTTCCAATCACGATGATTATCACGAGTTAGAATATTTGCTCAAAAATTTGCTAAAACTGGAGCACATGTACGCCTAAATAAGTATTGTGCGTATTTTTTAGGTGATGATAGTTTTAAGAATTGTGCATTTTTTGTGAAGTATTAATTCCAACTGTGATATATTTCATTTCTCAACAAAAACCCCCTGGTGCATAATATGTTCTGGATGAAGTTTGATGTACTTTCGCAAAATTTCTTCTGCATTTTAATATTTTCAGTCATATGAAATCTGCAATCAAATTTTGTCTTCGTGTCACTAACAAATATTGCAATACAGGAATCGTAATCCTCCACATAATAAGTATAATAATGAGTCAAAATAAATTATACAACTTACAATATTCTACGGGCACCAATGTAACCATCAAATCTAAAAAAAATCCATAGCAATTTACATCAATCAGAAAAATTCATCAGGAAAATGTTAATGTTTTCGTTCTTTCATTCTGCACTATGAGTAAGTTCGTAGTTTTCAGTCTTCTTGTTCAAAATTGAAATCACCACAAAAAATCTAGATATGTATTTAAGGAATTAATTGTTAGCAAGTTTAGTTATTGTTAAAATAATATTAATACTCACTTTCATTAATCTACTTTCAAGTACAGAAATAAGATTATTTTTTTCATTTCTGAATAATATCACCACAAAGACGATAATTGAATTTTTTGCCTTTTTTGAAAAGTAAGCTATTATTTTTTCACTGTCCGCACATTCTAATTTTTCTCGCTCTTACCTCGTAAAAAAAGGAAGTGTTGTAATCGTGCCCCGGAAAAAGGGAATTTTCGACAGAAAACTAGTTGCTGGGCCCTGGTAACGACAAAGTGTATAAATCTTGTTCCAATGTAATGTAAAGTCTCTAACACATTTTGTCAGAATTCGTATTTTGTGGGTCTTTGATACGGAAACATCGATTGACGGCTAAACGTCTGTGTGTAATCAAGGCTAGCGTCTTAATCCTTCAGGCCGATTTTTCTCCAAAATTTATATTCCCCAATCGTTCTGAACGTACTCGAGGTTTTGGGAGATTCAAATGGAGCATGAACCCTGCAAAACATGAAGCTTGTAAAACACTGAAAATATTCTTAAAATTGGCTACATATTTTTTGATTAAACTTTGTCTTCGAATAGCGTATAGGAATCTTAATAGAATAGTGGAGATCTCTTTTTTTTAAATCCCTAAGTTTTCGAAAATTACAAAAGTGTACGTAAGCTTCCGCGGCTCGAATTTTTTGATAGATTGTCGTCGGCACCCCAGCCAACGACGCGGCGTCTCCCGGACAGCCGAGAATTCAAAAATTACAAAAGGTTAATTTTTTGCAGCATTTTCCTACAACTAAAATATTTAAGTTAGAGCTTTTTCTAAATAAAATTTGTTCTTTAAAATCTGATCTTGAAATAAGGTAATTTTTAATTTTTCGAAAGTAGGAGTAGTTTTCGCGAAATTTTGCATTTACTACATGCAATTTTTAAGCAACTTTCACTCAAAACGGCTCCATTCCATTCTTTAAATATTCTCCAATCTATCGAAAGACGGTTTAAAATGTTATGAGACTCATTTTAGGCAATCTTTGTATTTTTGAAAATTGCCCAAAAATTAACATTTCAGAACCACACAATTGAAAATAGAGATTTTGGTCTTAAAACTTGTTCTAAAAACTCAGCGCCTTAAAAAAGGTGTAAATTTGTTCGAGAAAGGAGCAGTTTTTGTATACTTTCCCCGAAATTGATGTAATTTATTTCTGAAATATACAAAAACCTCTCCAAGTTGTTTATTTAAATAGATACCACGTATAGATCTAGGAACACTAAACATAATTGCCCATATATCATTTTCGTTGGACTACCTGCATTTTCGAAAATTGAAATTCTAGAAACAATGCGAGGAAGTGTTTGCTGTTGTAGCACTTTTAGTTTCTTGTTCCTTAGTTGCAGATGTTTTTGTACAACATAATATTTTCATGATTTCTCTGTGTTCGAATGAGTCCTTTTGTTACGACCTTTTCTACATCCTGTGGTATATTCATTTCATCGTCCCAATTAAAATATTCCAAACTAAAACGTGGCATTTGGCAGGTACTGATATTCGTTTATGCTGGCTTTATTCGATTTGTTCATGTTTCACGCGTAAATATTTATCCAATGAATTTCAACTGTTTCTCTCAATTGTGTATAACATCAACCCTTGCTCACTATACTACGTATGTGAAATATATCGTGTTAATATCGTTACTATCTAGCTCTTGTAGTAAGTATTGTAAAAATGTATTGTAATCGAGCGCCGAAAAAAGGCGAATTTTCAGAAGAAAACCCTTATTGCCGGTCTCTGATAACGGAAAAGTGAAAAAATATTGTTCCCATGTATATTAAATTGTTCCTTTAACACGTTGTATAGTCATAATCTATTTTTTGCGAGTCCTTGATATCAGACAATCGATTTAAGTTACGTCTGTCAGTCGGCCTGCCCGTCCATCCGTCCGTCCGACTCTCTGTGATCAACGCTAGCGCCTAAACCGTTCACCCGACTTTCTCAACATTGATATTCCTCGATCGATTCGAAGAATCTCTAGGTCCTTCCAGTTTGAAACGAATAGTTTCATTTTCAGGGATACTTTAAATGAAGCCCCAATTTGTTGTCAAAATTTTCTAAAATATTGCTTCAATTTTTTAAATTAAAATGTGCCATCGGAGACCGTAGATAACTCTGAATTTTTGCAAATTGCAAACGAGATTTTTTTCTTGAATAAAATCTGTTTTTCAAATACAAATCTAGAAGTAAGATCACGCAATTTTTTTTTAACATTTTCACCTAATTTTTCGTTCAATTAAGGCAATGTTTGGACAATTGTTTCCTGAAAACGTGGCTCCAAATTTATGCTTTAAATATTCTCCTCGTATGTATTAAAGGACATTAAAAACTGGTTCTAGTCCCATTTCCTTCGAACTCCGTATTTAAGAAAATTGCAAAAGTTAATATTTCAAAACAAGTTAATATAAAAAGTTTTGTTTTAAGTAAAATATGATTTAAAAAATTATTAAGAAAGGTAATGAACATTTTTAACGAGTTATGTTCGTGTAATATCTACTTGAGATTAATGCAAATTATAATAATATTATTTTCGAAAATTGTTCAAATGCTTTCTTTAAATAATTTCCACAAATAGAAGAAGAGGCGCTTAAATGAACGACTCAGAGCTTATTTTAGTTGACTTATCTGAAAGTTTTCGAAAATTGCTAAAGTTAGAAATAATGTGAGAAAGTATGTGCTGATTTAGCACCACTAGTTCCGCGGCTGCGATCGCCGTTCCCACTCTTTTAGTCCACTCCACTCGCTTTGGACTGTACGATTTCTTGTGTTTTGCGTACGCTTGTTGTGAGATCCACGTGAATTTTCCGCGATATTTCACATACCTCTCCATACCTGTCTCAACAGCGGAATACGCGCCTTGGCCGGCCAGTGGTGGAGCATCTCACGGAATAATGGGTTGGCCCGAAGACAGCCCTCCACCGTATATACTGGTATTCTTAACCGTAGTGTGAGATTTCTCTTCGTCACACAGCAATATATCCTGGGTCAAATGTAAGGAAAGCGCACAGTTATAATTTTGCCCCGCCCGGAAGTTCAACATAGAGTAGCGCCGCGGAAAGCAAGCACGCTTACCAACGGGCGACCGAGGGTAAATTTTAAAGGCCTACACATATATACATAACGTAATATATACGTAAATATATACATAACTTGTATTCGTTACATGCTGTTTACTATATCTGGATTTTAACGTGCCTCCGTTTCATTTTTTTTTTTCATTCTACAAATAAAGGTAAGACATCGAATTATGGACAGAGCTTTCATATGTAACTGTGAAGTATTAAGAATGCAAGCATTTAGAATTTGATTAAGTGGACTCCATATAATGGGATCATTTTTTCCATCTCAATACGAATATTACTCTGGAATGGATGATATGTAGCAAAAATCGCAAATTTAATCCTAATACTATATAGACAATATGCAAGTATAAGTCTAGGAATACTTTATATTTTGGTATTTTTTTCTCTCTTACTACGCATTTAAGTAATATTAATGTGCTTCAGCGTAAAGTGACAATTTTTTGACAGAAAAACTCGAATTCTGGATTCTTGATACAGAAAAGGTTAATAATTTTCACTCCGTAGTTCATTACTTCCAGTATTGAAATATTGTCCCTATTGTACATCCAGATTTTATACAGTGGCTTTGTGCCTTCTGGGTGGAAAGCTAATCAACTATCGTCAGTCCAGAAGAAGAACGGTGGTTGAAAATGCTTTTTGAATACTTTCTTTCAGAAATCAGAGTTTTTGAAACACTCATCTCGTTAAAACTACAAACAGAGACCCATATAATGACGGCATGGTTTGCAATTTTCAAGTATTACATCTGAATAATATATAACAAGCACTTGCGTTAATACTAAGAATTTTGCTTGGAAGTTATCACTCTTGTGAGGGAACTTGGAGAGACTAACCATGCCTACACCAACTACAGAGACACGAGCGCGGGAACAGCTGTAGTAAGTAGGCAAAGTAAATAGGTCAATATGCGATACATTGTCGAAATTGGAGCTGTTGCATGGCAAGAAACAGTCGTTTGGGTATAGCAATGTGTTGTAGCGTTGAACTTTGCAATGATTGTAGTATTAAAATATGTGCAATGTGTGTTGTGTTGCAGTTAGTCTTAGAACTTTCAGAACATTTTATTATTACTGAAAACAATGTAAATAAAATTATTATTAACCTACTGCATTTGTTGTTTTTTTCGCATCAGTCCATCATCTTCAGAAATTACTCTGCTTTGGAAAATCAAAGAAGCTGAGGCTAATAAGTATACTCCGATGAGGCTTGACTTCTCTTAGAGTTCTGGATTGTGGCGAATTCTTGTATGTTGATCTATTAAATAAAAATATGCATTCAATGGCATTTTCGATGTCATCAATTATCGTAACGAGTCGAACCCGACGATGCGAGATGGGTGAATGAAAGCGAAGAACGAGTGGCGGGAAAGAGAGCATTCTGTTTACGTACTTCGAATGACAACTGAAAATTTGCCTTGCACAGGCTCACAGATTTTTTATATTAATCGTGTTCATCGAAGGCCGGAGCGTCGTCACCCACACGCGTAGCGTCAAAATGTGAAGTTAAAGGTGTTCGACAAAAAAATACTTCGGCATAAAACAAGTTGGAAATTTAGCAATATTTAGAAACATTTAGCATTATTTCCCATTGATGAGGCATGTCTGTGGCAATAGCGGTATCTCAGTTTACCTTTCAGTCTTAACGACTGCAAAATATTTTCAATAGTATCGTTACTAGCATGTCCAGACCCAGAACACAAAGTGAAGCTATTATAATATGTGGTACTTTTCTCTTTGTCCAACCATAGGAGTTGGCAAGGGATAATGTGTGAATATGCATGAAGTGTTATTTCCAGCATGGCAGAAAAAGATCAAGTATTTTACACGATTGATCCGAACCTAATGCTAACAGATCGTCACCAGGGAATTCTCCAAACAATCTATCTATCAGAGACGTAGCATTTTGGGCTGAGGAAGGCCCAAAGCGAGCCCAAGATGAGCTTCCAGAAATAAATTCGATTTTTTAAATAATGTGAGTGTCATAAGCTTGGATTCCGCACCGTGTGATAACTCATCTACATAAATAGACCAGAAATGAGATGTCGAACCAAGGCAGTATGTGACCCTCTCACTCCGTATTCACTCGAAAGCAGGTTATCAATAGCAAAACTCTGCGCTTGGTAAAAAACTTATGTCGGTTATCCAGCTTGGAAATAATTTAATCGACCGCTAAGTATTCCTACATACATCAGTAGGAGGTATCATAGACACAAAAGACCGCAGAGAGCGGATGTCCGGAAATTTTCTTTCACAAATCGAACAATAACGAAATGGAACATATTGCCTGCAAAAACCATTTAACCCTTTCCTCGAAAAGTTTAGAAAATTAATTTAGGGTATTACTAAGTAAAAAAAGAACTTAACTAAGAATAGTAGGTTAGAGAGCGATGCATAAGTGATATATTGTGATGTGAGATTTCGTGCAGTGTATTGCAGAGAGACAATGAAGGCAGTGGTTTAAGGGTCATAGGGAAGTAAAATGCAGGGCAGTGCCAGTGGAGGTTGGTCTTCATTGAACAAGCATTCAGTGCGGAGTTAGATTATAGAAGTTCCTTATTCTTAAGGAAATTTAATGTTTTATGAATCAGTCAGTTTTTATATTATTACTGTTATTATTATTAATATTAATAGTATTGTCATTGTTGCAATTATTACTATTATTATTACTGTTAGTCTTATCAGCTGTTACTATTGTTACTATGATTATCATTGTACAGTTATTATAATTATTATTATGTAATTTGCATGTTAGTTATATTATCTTATTTATGTAATTAGCTGTACCGGGTTATACCCCATTGCAGTTTAAATAAATTTATCTTATCTACTTGTCTTCAATTGAAGGTTTTTAGGGGATATGAGGAATGCTCTCTCCTCAAGATTTTCTGATAAACAGTATGTTCTCGGTTTAAGCGGTTCTCGCTTTCTTTTCTCTATATCTGTAGAAATTGCACAGTCAAATGTTCTAACAAGCAGAATGACTAATTTTTTAGATTAATTCATCTTGAATATTGAGTATAGAACACAGACTATAATTTAAATTGTACCTATTGGGGATTTTAACAGAGACGTGAAACAATTCTCAATTTTGTGCTGAATCCCATGAATGCGAATTGTAATTGCTTATTGCATTGCTCGGTTACCGACATTCTTGTGCATGCCCGAAAGAAGTATATTTTCTCATAGACGCAACGTAGCTTTTTCTAAACTATTAAGCTTATTTAAAGCGTTATTCTAGAGTGACACCGAAAAAAGTCCTACTGGAGAGCGCATATGTATTAGTTTGAAAAGTAACCGCGTAAGGGCCGAGCGATTCCTCGGAATTTAAAGGGAATGCTGACTTAAGATTTCTTTTCCTTTTCAAATGCTCCGTATCTCGGAATGTATATCATTTATTCATAACATATTCTCTTTTAAAACTAAGAAACAGATTTCACTAGACTTTGCCTCAGGTTCTCTAATTGGCAACTGTTTCTCTCTCTCTCTATTGCACATCGTGGTATTCGGTGAAATGTGACAGGAGCACAATTACCATACAACGAGTTTTAAATTAGAAAATTTCACAGAATATATCAGATTTTTAAAAAAATCGACTATGTTTGAAAGATGAAATATATTATCAGCTAGTTCGAGGTGAAATAGAATTTTTGGTTTGAAATATCTACAGAAGTTTGACACAAACTTGTAGATACGAAAGACATATTTGAACATTCGATTCCAGTATGCGAATGATTAAAGCGAGATTTAATTCTGACAAGCATATTTTCATTTGAACTCAGTATTAGATGATTGACTGAATTACTTAGTTACCTGTGACTCTAGAGAGACCCAATAGGTAAATGAGGGATTCTGTTATGAAGCATACTTAGCTACACAAGTCAAACAGGGCTCGCGCTGGTAATGCTCACCTCTATCGACTACATAAATGATAGGAATGGGATGTAGTACTAAAATAGTTTCTTATGCCCCAAGGGTATTATAATGTTTCTAATAATCGAGCGGCGACAAAACGCCCGAGGGCCTTTGGTGCGAGTGTGTTTTGTCGCCCGAGGTCATTAGAATCTGCTAACGCCCGTGGTACATACATAATTTTATTTTTTACCTAATTTTATTGATTCATATTTATTTAATTACTAATTAACTAAATGGTAACTTGACTCGGTTTGTCTTTTCATATTCCCCTCCCATAATTCCCTTTCATACGAAATAATTCCCTCCGTGAGGGAACATGTATCATCATTCAACTGTTTACATATTTCCCTCGAAACCACTGTCCTCTCGATCCAGGTAAGTTATGCAGCGTTCATCGAACTCGGTATCGAAGGAAATAACAAGCTATATCGCATCAGTAAAATTTCTTTCAATTCTTTCAAAAGTTCTTTACAATTATACAATCCAAATGATATATAATACATTAAATGTCATTGAAAAAATTAATATTACTTTCCTTTATGATACTCGGTATAGTCTCTAATTGTATTGAAAGAGTTGTGCAGCAGAAAAGATTTTACTTGGGACTGTTGTATCGAATTTAATCGTTTAATGTCATCTGGCAAGGTGTTGTAAAATAAACATGTATTATATGTGAATGTTTTGTAGTGAGCTGTTGATACTGTTATTTGATGAATATGATTACTACGTCGAGTGTTGTAGTTATAGACAACGGCATTTGCTGAAAAATATATCCCCGCCCTTCAGTAAGTCTTTTTTGACAAAAAACACTGATTTATATATTACGAGATAAGGTAATGGTAAAATACCTAGATTAATAAAGAGAGGCTTACAAGGATCACGTGTGTGGGATTTGCATATTGTTCGTAAAATTCTTTTTTGTTCACACTTAAATTCTTCTTCTTTTTTCTCAAATCTCCAATTCCTTTTTCGAGTTTCAAAATGTATGAAGCTTTCTCAATTCTGAATTCTTCTGCAACTTTAAATGTTGTTTTGTTTTGTTGATTTAGCTGTAATGTTCTCAGAAGTACGAGATGATTGCACGCGATATACTGGCGTTTCTGTTATAATAATCTCAGTTTCATTGAGAGAAATATTATCTACTAAAATATTGTCTTGTACTAAATATTGTTCAGAAGTTGAGTCACACTCTTTCATCTAAACCATATTAACGCTTATGCAGCCTAGAATTCTTATGTCCACACCGAACGAATCCAAATCAGGGTCATCTTGAATCTGTTTCCCCGTGGGACTACCACCAGTTTTCATAAGCTGTCTTCTATCTTCTGCAAAGTCTGATTTCTTTCTTGACTTAATGTTGTCCTACATTTTTTTCCTGTTCAACAGTTCGTCGAATGTTGTTTTAAACTGCATTGAAGTTGTTTCTTATAACTTCCCACGTGGCTTTCTTCTTCCCTAATGACGCAGTATCGGTGTGTTTGTTTTCAACTATGTCATTGTGCTTTAGAACTAGTTTTCGAAGTAATTACCTCTTTCTCGCTAAAATGCTTTCTCTTCGGCATTATAGAACAGCAGAAATCAATAACCGGAGTGGTGAAAACTACCTGTAAAAACGTTATTTCATTTAAAATCCTTCCGGGTACGATATTCTCTCGCAGTTTGAACTGTCAAAATGCCAAAATACTCACCTATATAAGCTTCTTAAAACTGTCGAATAATGTAAATTCGACTAAAAAGCACACCAGTCGCAACAACAACACACGGTTACAGTCAATGACCAACAAAACTACGGAAACCAATCGAAAACCACTGTTCAACACAGGTCAGCTGACGTAAATACGTTGCAACATTACACGCAACGACCTTACCTTAAGGAACACTCAATTCTGCTCTCATAAGAGATGTCTATGAAATACACGCCTCCTTAAGTGACCTCTTAGTTTGAGGAACTTATTATTGCTTAAGCACTTCCTTATTCCTCAAGGATCAACTATGAATTCGGCCCTAGGAGACAAATTCAAGGAATCCGAAAGTTGTATGTTATTCAGTTCTAATAATGAAAAAAGATCTTGACAGTATTTGGCATGTAACATATTTCTCCGTCTTGCTCTTTCTAGTGTAAAGGTTATTACAAGAAAAAGAAACTCATTTCCATAAGATATTGCGGAAACCTATTGCTAGTGTAAAGGCACCTTCACGCCATAGCATGTCTCCAGGAAAGGGGATGGGTGAGAAAGAGTCGCAACGGATATACGCGCGTACGAGGGAGAACGGGGTATAACAAGTGACGTTGGAACGCCACAGATAAGACGGATAGGTGGGACTCAATCTGTCAGGGCAAGTATGAACGAGGTAAGACTGGTCAACGCAGCGCGGGGCGACACTTCACGACAATCGGCGGGGGCGGGGCAATCAGGTGGGAACGGGCCATGTGAGGTAGTGCTTGATGAGGACACCAGAGCCGGGCGGGGAGACGCTGGTCCGGCGTGAAGCTGTGGGGTGGACGGGAGGTGTTGGGCGGGGCTGGGTGGGGATTGGCCGGGGTATACGGGATGGACGGAATGGCGCGTGGGGAGGGTGGGCAGGGCGTGACTGGTGGGCTAGGCGAAGCTGGGTGGAGTTCGCGGGACGGGAGTTGGACTGATCTTCGTTGGCTGGAGGGCGGGCCAGGAGCGCAGAACAGCGTCGGCAGGGCAGGTTTAGGCGGGTGCGCGCGAGCAGCGCGGGTGGGCAGTGGTTCGGCACGAGGACGCGGGAGGCGCGTGTCTGCGGAAAGATGCTCCCCAATTAACCTGGGCGCTCGCGCCTGCACAAAGCCGATCCCGCCGGGCAATGGCTCCACTCGTCCATCTCGTTCATTATCCTGGCTTTCACGAGTTGCAGGCGCGCCGCAGCTGGAGCCGCGGCCGCGACCGCCGCCCTGCCGAAGGCGCTCGCGAAGGCGGACGCGAAGGCGCGCCAGGGGCACCGCAGCCCCCCTCCCACCCACTTAAGTCCCCACTGTTGCTTCCCCTTCTCTGCCTGTCCTCACACTGAAGTCAGCTCAACGGATTCAGCTTACGTTAATTGTCCTATATGTTGTTCTATTTGAAAACGACGGTTATGTAATGGGGTAGAGTGGAAGAATAAATAAAGGATAAACACCAATAGTGGTCATAGCAAAGAACTTTTTTGTAGTTTTCTCAAACAACTTTAGTACTGAATTTTTCCCGTGAAAATCAATGGACGATTAGTCAACCCCTAAAAATGGCTAATTTTCTATGTATTCTATAGTTTAATATTATTTCCTCAGGGATTAGACTTGCGCCTGTTCCGACTTCTCCGTCCCCTTATTTTCCGTGGCCCAGGATGTCTCTGGCCTCCAGTTTATAAGTTCATGCTAGTTTTGGCAATCTAGTATTTGTCATTCTTTCGGAATATTTCTTCCATTTGTCTCAAATATCATCGATCGGAATGTAATGGGAACACATTCAATTAGGTTCCTATATCGTCGCTCTTTATCTTGTCGATTCTTGAACATCTTTCTACGGATCTCAGGAATGCCATGTCTGAGGCGTGCACTCTTAACTTATTATTTTGTATGACTTCAAATCTTAGAGGAAAGTGGAAACTGCCAATACCTTGTAGAAATTCAATTGTCTCTCTCTTCACGTTCTATTTCTTAGGTGTCTGGATAGTTCAACATTTTTAATCTACTTAAACTCTTGATATCTTCACTTTGATCAAATGATATCGATGGCTAATATTCCCCCAACCTGTTCTATTGTGTGTTCCTCCATGACTATATTTGCTCTTAAGAAATATTTTCCCTGGAAAGTCATGGTTTTAGTTGTTTGTATGGATCCAAAAAGTCCATGTGGAGTCCATGATTTTGGTGTAGAGAGTTTAACCTTTGCAAGTCATTTCCTGGTTCCTAAAGATGGATGTGGTCACCGGTGATCATAAAGGTATTAACATACCTATTCTGTACCTTGATTGCCAAATGGAGCTCTGTGTTTCCATTTTCTCATCATGTCATCAATTTCAAATTCTTAATTATGTGTGTTAGGTGATTCGGGTATCCTCTGTTTTACACGATATTCCAGAGTTTATTTCCCTTTACCTTGTCAAATGCCTTCACAAAATTAATAAAATATAAAATTATATCTGAATTAAGTGTAATCAAAAAATTTCGAGCCATTTTTCAGAAAATTTTGAAAATGTTGTTGAGGTTTCAAGTAAAGTACTCCAAAAATCAAAACAACCGTTTCAAACTGGCAGGGCTTCGAGTTCGTTTATATCGATCGGGGAATATCAATTTTGGAGAAAATCACCTGAACCGTATAGGCACTAGCGTTCACCACAGATTGACAGAATAAATGTAGGCCAGATCATTATTTTTTAAACTTCCATGAGTTCTGACATTCATGAGTTCTTAAAAACTACTTACAAACAAAATTTAAAATAATAAAAATTGAGAAATTTAGTAGTACACTATATGCATTTCTACTACAGAATATTAGAGACGAAAGAGTTCAACAAACAAAATTTTCTGTTTATCTTAAATTTTGAAAACAAATGTCAAAGTTAAACATACGAAAGTGGACATTTAATTGGAAATAACGCATACACGTATTATAATCTCTTTTCTCAACCTTTTTCCTCCTATTCTTTGTCCTATCATTTTATTTTATTTTTATTTTTATTGGTTTCTTTCTTATTTTCTTCTCCTCCTCCAAGTATTTTCTTTTTTTCTCCTTCGCATTTTTATCTCATCTTCTCTTGCATCCTTTTCTTCTCTTCTCTTGCTTCGTCTTCGTTTCTCGTCTCTGGCTTCATCTTGTTTTCCTTTGCTTTGTCTTCTCTTGATTCCTCAACTTCTCTTCTTTTGCTTCCTCTCCCTTCACTCCCCTAGTTTTTCAACTTCTGCTTATGCTGTTATATCTTATATTATGCTGTTATATCTTATACTGCTATATCAATTTCTGCTTATATCTGTTTCGTGGGTCCTTGATATCTGGAATTCGCTTGACGGCAAAATGCATATCTGTTCGTCTATCAGTCCCTCTGTGATCAACGTTAGAAGCTAATCCGTTCGGCAGATTTTCTCTAAAATTCATATTCCCGATCGATTTAAACGAACTCAAGCTACTCTGAATTTCAAACGGATATTTTGATTTCGAGAAAGCTTCAATAATATTTTGACCTAATTTATACCTAATGGTGCCTACTTTTTGAATTAAACTTTGTCTCGGATAGCGTTAATGATATCGAGGCTTAGTACCACTGTGAACATATTATTGGCGAATCCATTGAATAATGTTCTCGATTTTTGCAATGCTGTCTAAGGCGGATCGATTCTTGCGAAAACCACTTTGATAGGGTGATATTAGCTTATGTTTCTTTAGGTACCAGTACAAGGTACCAGGTACCAGATACAAGTCTGTGGTTCACTACCTTCTCAAGTAATTTACACATGAAACAAATTAGGGCAATAGGCCTGTAGCTGTCTATTAAAAATTTGTCTTTACCAGATTATTTGTGAATGGGAACAGTAACCGCTTCTGACCATTTTTGTGGAAGGACATTGTTTAAATATAAATAATTGTAAATGTATAGATGAACACTGGTAGCTTCTTCAGGGGGCATCCGGGTAAATATGTTAGGTATTCAGTCGGGGCCGGCGCTGGATTCTTTTAGTTGACGTATATTGACTTAAAGTTCTCGGAGCGTAATGAGTGCATTCAGTTGTGTGGAATCATCTGTTTCGTCTTCTTCTTCTTCCAGGTTTAGGAAAGATCTCTCAGTTTCTTCTTTATGTTTTGTGAAGCCATCTGCAAGATTTGCATCACTTTGGAGGCGAAAAAGTTTCCTAAGCTATTTGTAATATCGCACGGGCCTTGAATGATTTGACCATCTGGCGTGTATATAGACTTCATGTAATTAGTTTTGGATTTTCGATCGATGGCGTTTATTTGCTTCAAAGCCTCCAAGTTGTTTACTTTATTGTTTAAGAATAATATCTGTTCCTTTCAGCAACTCCTCTTAGATTCTTTTATGATTCTTCTTGCCTTTGCTCGTGCTGATTGATTGACTTTCATTTGTTTTATGTTTCTTGAATACATTAAACCAGTGCTTGTAATTCGTAACCGCTTCTTCACATCCCTCTGTCCACGAAGGTAGTTTCTTTTTACTTTTAGTATTTTTTGTTTTGGGAATACTCACCTCCGCTGTGGACAGTATAATTTCTGAAAAGTTGCTCAGAATATCGTTTATTTGTACTGAATCGTCGATGTTTAACTTCTTAAAATTCTGAACTTTGATATATTGGTACGACTTCCAGTTGGCCTTTTTAAACATCCATCTGGGCATACAGATGCCCTCGGGGGTATGTTATGGGGTAATGATCACTGTTGTGAAGGTCATCCACCACGTTCCATTTCATATATATTGCCAAAGTTGGATGCTTAGGTCGATGAAAGTTGAGTTTCCGGTACCCGCGTTGAAATATGTAGATTTTCTGCTGTCGTTCAAGACCATTAGATCATCATTATTCACAAATCCATCGACAATTTTCCCTCTACAATTTGTTCTGCTTCATTCCCAAATCAAGTTGTGAATATTAAAATCACCGGCTATCAGTACCGGGTCGGATATTTGTGAGTATAAATTGTCTAGGTGGTAAGGTTCTAGTTGAAATGAATTAGGAACGTATGTATTACACAGGGAAAAGCTACTACCGCCAATTTGCAGCTGTATCACACATACTTCTAGGTCACTTGTAATGGCGCATTCAGTGTATTTCATCGACTTATGTACGTAGATCGCAACTCCACCACTGACATTTGCACATACCACTATGCTTTTATAAAAATATTGATAACACTTTACATCAAAATGGCGCTTATGTTTGAAACTGGTTTCCTGGATGCACAGTACGTCATAGCTGTCGTATTTTAGAATCTTCCGAAGAAATTCATATCTAGTGTGAAAACCGTTCACATTTAATTGTAGAATTCTTATCTTCCTGTTTAAAGATCTTTGTTTGTTAATTCTTCATTGTCGGACGATTCTTTTAAAGAATCTGAGTAGACTGGATCCTTCAGTTTCTTCATAATTCTAGTAAATCTTGATTTTATTACTCTGTCAGGTGTATTTCTTTGAACACTTCAATTACTCTCCCTGTTCCTTTCGTGTAACTGAGAGATAGTTGAAGGGGGTTACTTGAGCCATAAGTGTTTTCCAAAAAGTCTTTTAGTTGATCGTACGTAAGTACATTGTTGGATCTTTCTATCCTTTCTTTCACTTGAGCTAGTTGCTCGACTATTCTTTTCTTATTGCCGCCGCTACTAATGGTGTTGTTCCTGTATACTTTCGTTTTCTTTTTCTTAGTTCGTTTTACCGCTCCGTTAATTCTTCCTTGGGGACGGTTGAATTGTCCTTCCTGAAGTTCACCTGAATTCTTGCTAGGAGTACTTGTTATCTGTGATAAGGCTCTCTTAACAAGTTTGCCTTGGTCGTGTGAGGGAATGGTAGCTAGGTACCTTGTCTCTTTGTTCGTTGCCAGGGGCTACATTGTTTTCAATTATTTCTTCCGATTGGTTAGAGTTAATGCCTACTATAGTTTGGCAATTTTTCGCAATGTGTCCTTCGTCCTTGCAGTGAAAGCATTTAATAGTTCCGCTTGACATGTAAATTCAGATTCTTTCTCCTTTGTATGTGATCAGCATGGCTTCAGGTATCTTACTTAATGTGTCTTCCGGTTCGAATATCTGTCTACGGAAACACACTTCAGAACTGCGTATCGCTTTAACTTTGCCTAGTTCATCTTCAATTCCAGCGTTAGAAATTATATAATAAACATTTGAAATTACAATACGCTTCTGTCTACTTACAAGAGACCGAATATTTTGGGAGAAGCTCTCAATATTAATAGTCCTGTGCTTCTCTGTTATTTCATCGACTAACTGCCTACTGCTTAATAGTACACACACGGTTATTTGAACCTTTTTATGCATATGTGATGTGACTAGGCGGAACAATCGTTGCTAAAGCTTCTACGTACCGTTCGAGAGGTGTGCTGTGGTGTTTGCCTTTATTATAATACCTTGTTCTTTCGGGCTTGGGCGGCCGGTCGGGTTTCCTTCAACGGGCTGCCCTCAGATAGCCGCTTCAGTAGCAGCCATTTATTTCCTGTTCCCCATTCACAATGAGAAACGGGTATGTCGTAATTAGAACAGATGTATATGCTGCAGTAGACTGTTTACATTACACTGTCACTTAAAAATCTTGACTTCGATGAAAACACGCTAATACTCACAGACCACGGAGCTGTACTGAGCGGAGTACATGATGTTGCCTCGACCACTGCTGTCGAGCGAAATACTTATTATCATTGTATTTTGTATAACTTCAAAAAGTAATTTCGTTTATTTAATTCAAATGTCACAAATGTTTCCGATAACTTTCCAGATAATTCCAAACAAAATTTATGGCATTTATTCAAAATCTCTGATTTTAAAAAGTAACGAAATTTAGAAATAATCTCTCCTGAAAAAATATCATGTTCAGTTTGGACAATTTCTGGCGCAATGTCTTCATTATAATCTTAGTTATGAAAGCAAATAACGTCAGAATTGTATTCCCAAAAATTCGGCCCCAGAAGGTAATTGTTATTTCGCGATATTTCTATCAAATATGTTTCATAATTATTTTTTTAAATTACAACAAATGACAATAAATTGTACAGGTCAATAAAATTCTTTAAATGCTTATTATCTTGATAGATTTAGTTCCTAAAATTTTTCACATCACATTTTCTGTAGTTCTCGATCAGGCGGTAATCGAAATTTAATTGATAATAAATCATAATAATAAAATCATTGTTTGGTAATCATTGTAAATGGTCACCTTCCCTTAGAATGTCTTGGTTTTCGATCGCAAATGTTATAATGAACTACTAGCATTTTTTTAAAAGTAAGGCGTTCTGTCATTTTTGTTTTGATCTTCAATTAACGAATATTTACTAGTATAAATAAACATTAAATCAATGGTTTCCAATGCAAAAAATACAACTTACCAAACCTATTCTTCAATAAGTACATTTTCTCTTTTGAAACCATGACCCCTTCACATTTCAACTTCAACACGCAGAATCTTGCTTCACCACAAGATTTGATGCAAAACAAATCCCGTTCCAAGAAGCAGGGCGCCCTGCGGAGAGCGGAGCGTGCCAGCGGCCCCTCCGCAGCCTCCTGCCCGACTCGGCCGGCGCGCCGCCCGCGCCGCTCCAGCCCCTTCGTTTCCGATCGACTTCTCTCGTCACAACATTGTCGGAAGGAAATTATCTCCCGCGAGGTGAACGTTAATTCGCCGCCAGTTTTGCACCAACTTCGTTGCCATCGCCACCGCCTACGCCCAAGAACAAACATTCTCGTAATTACAAATTGATCTTAACTCATTGCAAGTGCATGCCCGACTGCCTCTGTTATTGATGGGCTCGTGTCAAAGTTTGGACAGAGGCGTGGGCTTGCACAACTCGAGGCCCTACTGCTCCATAAAACAACCTGGAATTACGGCCGGCCGCGCCGGAGGGGCCCAAGTGGGGCGTTCGTTAGGCGGCGGCGGGCGCTCGGCGACACCGCCCCGCGCGCAAGACGTTTACCCAATTCATAATAACACTTGCCCGCCCGCCTGAGGTATCAAAAGCGTCGCCACAGTTACCGCCACGCTCCGGGCAGTTCCGGTGCGTCGTTATCCGGTTCTCTTCCGTCGGGTCATTCTCCGAGGCAGCTACTGTTCAGTACCGTGTATACGTATCCACACATGTGTCTTCAGTATAAATTCTTACATTTAATATTACACATGTGTATGAATGTATAAACTATAATATTGCATTTAAGTTCGTAATCGGTGATTAATATATTTTCGGGCAACTCGACGGTCGGGAGAAGTAACGGGGATTGAAAGATCATAGGTTTGTTCCAGGCCGGGTGTCGGAAAATTGATTTATGCGGTAACAACAGAGATAATGAATCACGTTCGTACATCTGTTGTTCTATTGATGACTTCGTACATTTTCTCATCATTTCCAGACGAATACCCGAGCAACACTCCATGCACATGGGCAGTGGTACGCGCACTCTCTTTTCCATTCCTTTACGTTCGCATCGAACTCCCTTTCTTTCGGTCTGGGACGCCGTGGGGCTTTCCTCTTCTTACCCGGCATACGTCGGAGGAATACACTCTACTATCCAAAATGAATTGAAAATAGCTGATTAAACATGGTACCATCATTGCGCAATCAGCTCAGAGTGGACAGCCAGCGCTACCAGCCAAAACTAAACTACTATAACAAGAAGCGAAAAAAATTGCATCTAGTGGTTCAGACCTGGCTGAAATACTCTGACAGGCTTTTAACTTTTTCAAATATAAATTTTCCAAAGTGCCTCTTGCTACAGAAGGTACTTTGAGAAGAACGAGATACAGAGGCGCCTCGTGCCCTTTTCGGGGGTCAACTTTATTTCACGGGATTTGTGAACGTATTGCATCACCTTTTTTAATAGTATTTTATTACGATTATGGCAATTATAAAACATCCTGTATTTTTAAAATCAAACGTTTTGAATTGATAATTATGAAGCTTTTTATTTCTCTTTCAGTGAGTAGACTGCGTCACTGAAAACTAAGGGGAAGACAATTTCTGTTACCTGAAAATGAGGAAATATTCTCATTTTCAGGTAAGTAATCAAGAAAGTAACAGAACTGTTACCGAGGCAGAACGTGTGCATATACCATATTTATGGTATTTTGGCTTGCTCTTTTTTATAAAGAAGCAATAACAACTCGGGGAGAGCATTCCCAAGTTGGATGGGCTGGAATGTATGATCAGCCAGGAATCAAGTCAGGCCGAAATGGAAGAGGATGGAGAGGGCCAGCATGCTCAGGCAAGATTACTTGATTTGATTTGAAACTGGACAACGCTTTTTAAGTTAATAACTAGCGTATTGGATTTTTCCTTCTCTGGATATTTTATCCTGACTTTCTACACTCATATCTGACAAAATATTGTTTCTATGCTTCACGATCATTTTTAGCCTCGCACAGCTATTTTTAGCATCCCAACATAACATATATTTTCCACCTTAAACTGTTTCCTGTAGGAAAATTGTAAATCTTGACAATAAAATTCCAAAAGTTGTTCTTCAACACATTTATTATGTAAAAACGAGATAGTGTCTACACAAAAATTATTTTATTATAATCTAAATGCTTCTGAGAAAACTGCTTTAAAATATGCTCATGGAGTGGAATAGCCTCTTCGCCCAGAAAAACAATTACAATTTTGTTTTACACATACCTCTCTGGAAGATTTAATTTTCCATTTTACAGGGTTTAATAAAATTTTGATTCTTCAAGCACTCCACGATCTGCCATTCTTCCGTTTTTACCTACTTCTACAAAAAAAACTTTTTAAAAGAGCTTATTTTTCTACAACAGACTTTGTTTAAAGAAAAATCGCTAACTCCAACAGTTTTGAATTGCTAACTTTTTGCAATTTTCGAAAAACTGCGTGTGCATAAAGTGGGACTAGCACCATAATTTTAACCGTCCGTTGTTGCATACGAGAAGAAATGTTAAAGACAAAAATTGGAGCGGTTTTTGAGAAAATATTTAGAAATTGCAAGCACAAATTATGCAAAATTCTTTTTTTTAATGTACATAACCTTTTTAAAGACCTGATTTTTCACAACTGACTTTAAGGCAAAAATCTTCATCTTCAATTTTCTGGTCTTGAAATGTTAGCATCCTACAATTTTATAAAAAGCCGAAAATGATACTAGCACGATATTATATATATATATAATACGTAGTTGCTTTACAGAGCCCCGCACTCAATCTCCATGCCTTTCGCCTATTTGGCCATAGTTCATCTTGCATTTCTCTTGCCTTCATAGCCTCTTGCACTCCCTGCTACCGTGCAAGTCTGGATCTTCCTCTCTTCTTTCTTTCTGTCGTCATCCATTGCAGGACTCGTTTTGGCCATCTTTCGTCTGTCATTCGCATAACATGACCGTATCAGACGATTTGTTTTTTTTTCTCTGTTTCAACAAGGATAGATTTCTTTACATCCATTTTCTTTCTTATGTCGTCGTTCCTGATTCTGTCACGTCTGCTATAACAGCAACTTCTACGCCAGAAGTCAATTTCAAGAGCCAACAGCTTCCCTTTTGTTCTTTTATCAATCTCCCAAACTTCTGAACCGTAAGTTGTAACACTCTTAACTAGTGAGGAGTAAATAAGTCTTTTAGTAGTGTTAGTGATGGTATTGTTCCATAAGACCGAGTTCTTCGTGTCACGTTTCTCCCCAAGCTTATTCATCTCTCAATTTCTTCTCGTCTATTTCCTTTATTGTTAAAAAGTGCACCAAGGTATTTATATTTGTTTATTCGTACCAGGTATTCAAATTTTTTCACGTTAATATAAAGCTCTACTTTTAAAATGTGTTCATTGAGTTTACGGATCATGAAAGGCAAATCGTCCGCATCTTCTGCAATTACTACCTGGTCATCGGCAAAATATAATGTATACAATTTATCCTCTCCGATCATCATTCCCATAACTCTGCATTGTTTCCCTCACTGATGTAAAATTTGATGTAGATATATTTTAAACAGTGTTGGGAAAGACAGAAACCCTGACGAAGACCTTTACTGACTGGGAATGGATCCGTGAGTCAGCTTTAGATCTTAATCTGAGAGGTGTTGTTCTTATATAGATTCTGTGTGGCTCCAATTACGTTTTCACTGATTTTAAGTTCATCCATTTCATCCCATACTCTAGCAACCGGTACATTGTCATACGCATTCTGAAGATCAATAAAACCCAGATGAACTTCCCAACCTCTCTTTGTTCTCGTTTCTATAAGTTTTTTTTAATGTAAATATATTGTCTATGACCAATCTACCAGCAGTAAAACATTGTTCCTCTCCTATTTTTCATTTTATCCCTTCTATTTTATTTCGTATTATTTTGCTATACATTCTACCTATAGATCCAATAACTGCTATTCCTCTGAAGTTTGTTTCATTGTCTCTAGATTCTTTCTTATGGATCGGTGTTAGGTAAGACGTTCGCAACTTCTGAGGAAGATCCTCTCCATTCATGCACATTAAAAACATTTGTTTGAGCATTTGATGCAGTATATAGGGACCATATTTCAGTAATTCTGCCGATATATCTATGTTTTTACCGTCCCTTATTACATGCGAGTATAAAATTTAAAGGCAACGTTTGGAACGTTTTTTTGAGAACAAAAGGGGTTGCAACGTTTCTTTATTTTCCTATATATCGCGCAAAATTGTCCCGGAAACTACTTATATTTTCGAAAACGTGAACATAAACTTATTTGAAGATATCTTTAGAAAACATATTTCATTAAGGAAAAATCTCTAATTTTAACATTTTAATAGTAAGACTAACCCAAAAATTGCTCTTTTGCAATTTTTAAAAAATATTGCTTCTGCTGTTGTTCGGAATATATTTGAATGCAAGAGGTGAATTGGGGAGTAATTAAGAATGAATGATTTAGCAAAGTGGTCAGGTAATCCTTCAGCCTTCTCATTGGGAGCGAATTCCATTCCTTCTGGGATTGTTAGTGAGAGCGTTATCGATTTCTCTTTCGCAATATTTTTCGTGAATTGCTACTACGTATTGTTATTGGTGTTTATAGCCTGTATTATTGAAAGTTGGTTGGTTATGTTGCCTTAATTGTTTTTGCTATCTTGGTCAATAAATTTCATTCTGCATCCCAGTTGATGTTTTTAGCATAAAGAGCTCCAATCAAGAAGAGTGGGGGGTTTCATCTGGAGTAACGAAGAAATAGCGTGAAGAACTATTATTTTCGGAGGCTAATATGCAGTTAAATTAATATCTTAAAATACTTTATTATTTTAAGTGAATTTAGGGGCCATAGTTTAGAGCCCTGTGGTTTCTGGAAAGTTGATCTGGATATATTATAAAGGAATTTCTCGTGAAGCACTCTTCTTTTTTGTTTCTTGTGTTATTTATTGCGAGTATGTTTTTTCAAAGTTATTGATTGAAATTCCTAATGACTCTGGGGCATTGCTATGATATTATTTGTATTGATTGATTGTATTCATTGTATTTATAATTATATTGTTTAAGAGGACTGTTTCTTTTTCATTTCTAACTGAACGTTTCAATACTGAGGAGTTTGGTTTTGAATTATGCTTTTATTCTTTTCCAATGGAGATTTTGTGTGTTTAGTGTGAGAATTGGTGTGTGAGGGAGAGTGATTTTTACTTTTTCGCCCTTACGAAATTAATAAGAATAAATATTGTATGTGCGCCGGAAAACGGCACATTTTCAACAGAAAAACATCGGGACCTGGTAACGAAAATGTGGATAAATCTTGTTGTTTATACGTAGTAAATTTCTTCCTGTAATACATGGTGTAGCTAGGGAGTTTCAAACGGATATTGTGATTTTTGAGGGTACTTTACTTGAAGCCTCGAAAATATTTAAACATTTTCTCATAAATGGTCATATACATTTTTTGAAAAAAGTAGTTTTCGTGTAATTTGAGCTTGACATGAATGCAATTTATAACAAACATTTTTTCAAACTTTTTTCTTCAAAATTTTCCACGGATAGATGGGACGCTTAAAAGAGTGGCGCGGAGCTCATTTTCGTTGTACCTTCTGAAATTTCGAAAATTGCAAATTTAGAAATAATGCGACAAGGTACGTGCTGTTGTATCCCCAGTCGTTTATATTAGAAACATTCTACAGAACTTAGGTCACGTCGGTGTGTTCCGTTCCCTTTTTACAAATAGATGGTAGGTTTTTCTGAGAGCAATTAACTGAATAATAAATAAATAAATAAATAAATGTCTTTATTGATGGCGAGGCTCAGGCCATTTAGCCTGCTCTTCCGCCTAACCATTTTAAAAAAAAATTAATACAATAGTTAATGAAAAATAAAGTTCATTCAAAGAGAAATAGGTGAATAGTGGTTCTTTGAACATAAAATGTATGCGATTGAGTACTTACTATTCATTGTGTGATTAATGTTCAAGCAGCACATATACAGTACTGGTGTCTTTTGGCTTTATTTATTTGATGCCAAAAACAGAAATTGTGTATGATGTTCTCTGAGAAAAGTATTCTGTATATTTTCTCAAATTCTGGAATACTTATCTATGTACAATTTGAATTATAAATACAGATGGAAATGAGCGTTTTTGGCAAGTATTGAGAAGCAAATAATTTCGCTGCGGTGGAATAAGAGTCTGTCGGTCCGTCCGTCTGTCTGTGAACAACGCTAGATACTAAACCGTTCTGCCGATTTTCTCCAAAATTGATATTCCCCAATCGATATGGCTGATGTCGCGGCCCCTTGAATTTGAAACCGATGTTTTAATTTTGGGGATACTTTACACGAAACTCCTCGCTCCAACGTTCTTTTTTAAACTTTGTTATCGGATAGTGTGAAGGACCTTTAAGAGGATGGCGCAGGTCTCATGTTCGTTGAGAACCCTAAATGTTCGAAAATTGAAAAATTTCAAAAATTTTTCGGCGTCTTCCTACTAGTACCTGAAGACTATCTCATTGAGCATAAGGCTGGCGCACTCGTGAAATTAAAACCAATACAATATATACAAAATGGGCCAATCGGGGCGGTGAGTCTCAAAAGGTTTATCGCTTTCTCAATCCTATTTTTCTTACTGCTTCTCCCTACCGACCAATCAAACTGTGACTCATCTATCTTAAGTGGCAGTAGACTACATTGATCGCTGTTTCGCATGCGACTTTAACATAGCTTTCACTTAATTTCAATATTTGACGCATTTTTAAATTACGTTGTATAAAATTTCTCTCGTGGAATAGTTCTATTAAATACCACTCGTTGATCGAAATTCTCAGACAAATCCCCTCCTCGCTTTATGAGTCGGAAATTTATCGACAATTTCCAAAGCACTCACTCAATCTATAATTTTTTCTTAATGAAATGTGTGCACTAAATACAGATAAAATGAATATAAATGGCTAAAAATAATGTCATGTTCAATTTTTCAAAAACTAGAGTATTTTGTGCGGCATTTTGTATCAAATATAGGCAATTTCTATTTTCTTTAAACAATTTTTCATAAAAACGACTCCATTTTTTTATTAAATTACGACCTTAGATAGCATAAAGGACGCTTAATTGAATGGTGCAGGTTTTATGCTCGTTAAAATGCCTGATTTTTCGAAAATTTAAAAAAAATGATTTCATACAACTACAATTGGGAAGATACATTTTCTTAATGAAATACGTTTATCAAAAACAGATCTTCAAAAAAGGTCAAGTTGAATTTTTTTAAAATATGAGTATTTTTTGTGTAATTTGGCGACAAATATAATCACCCGTCGCGAATTTACTGCCCTTCGTGAACGTAATTACAGGCAGTTAGATGCTTCATAAGTTAAACTTTGTATATTATTTGTATGTTTGTTTCTTACATTCGACCTTTTCTTATACATTTACATAATAATCTTTTATAAATTAATTAAAACGTATTTGAAATATATGAAATAAAAACCTTTCAGTTTTGAGTGCAACAATGACTCGGGAGATAATTTTTGTAAATTACATCTCCTTGTTGGGACATGATTTACCTGTATGAAAAGTAGTTATAATTGTCAAATTTGTGTTGATATTTGCTTGACAATATTTCGTTTCTTCATGAAATTTACAATTTGTAATGAGTTTTACAGAAAATGATGACTGAGATGTGTTAATTTGGAGAGAAATTGTGATATATAGAATATTACATAATTATTACTAAAGGCGAAAAAACACATGCCGTTTTAGCACCACTAGTTCTTTTCTTCCACTTTTAATTCCACTTTTAAAATATTACCAATTATTTTTTCGGAAGAATCCTACGCGCGCTAATATTTAAACATTTTTTTGCTCAAATACCGATTTCTTGAGAAAAAATAACGCTTAAATTAAACATTTAGAAAGATGCATATTGATGTAATAAAAATATATTTTTGTAAACATAGTATTTTAATATTTAACATATATTTTATTCTTTTAATAAAAATTTTAACATTAGGTTGACACTTAAATTAAATACTCATGTACTTCTACACTAATATTGTATATATCTGTCAAATTTCTAAGTGTGACACAAAGAAATAGATTGATTATAAGAAATAGATTGATCGGAGCACCTAGTTAGGCCGCCCGCCCGCCTGACTTGCTGGCTGCTTGCACTCGGGGCCTCAATGACACGACGTCCAAACAAAAAGCAACCGTGAGTCTTATGTACTTGTATGTCATGCTATGAATTGCAGAACAACTCGCACGGACGCAAATGACAGGGTGCTCACGAAATTCTACTCTTACGTTTATTTACAAACAAATTGACACTGCCAGGCTCTGCATAAGAGAGAGCAGCCTTCTTTCTCAGTTGGAAGTCAGTTGAGTCACACATGTAAACACATCTGTGAAGTTAGTGTCCACGGATAGTCTTACAATAATATCCATACTATTGTTATTTCCATTATCTTAATATGAAAATTTATAACTTCAGGCGAAAAGCACGTTTGCGTTGTTACAACCAGCATTTTTGAGAAGTAAAAAATTGATTGTTTACCACCAAAAAAAAAGTATGTATTCGAAAATCGTCCAAACCTAATGTCCTAATGTACAGAACAGCGACAATGATGAATAAATGTGCATTTCTTCACCGATGATGCTAGGACATGGATTGTTTGTTAGTGATTCGGACTCGTCAAATAGTCAGGTCATTATTTCCGTACGTGTAGTGCCTATTTTCGCTCGGGTGGTGTCGGAGGTCTTTCCCCGCGGTATGGCGAGATCCGGCCGATCCAGCTGAGCCAAGTTTCCTCAACCACTTATCTCCCACGCGCGCGATCTTTTGTTCTACAGTGTCGCAGAATATTAAATTTCTGTTATAATTACAACACGAGCTACAAATGATTAACATATACGATGCGACGGTTTTTGTATTTTTTAATTTAGAAAATTAAAACCGTCTCAAAAAATAATCCGTGGAAAAAATGAAAAACTTGTGTTACATTTTTTTTGCTTATACTCGTCGTAGAAAAGTTTGAAAATCTGGCATGTCAAGGTCAAATTTTCCTTAAATTTCCGCGATTTGCCGTGGAATGACTCGACAAAGGTCCCCGCAATCGATCAAACGATCAGGGAAACGACGATAAACCTGATCGCGATGAGGGTGACTGACCCAGACCCTGAGGTACAATACTTCTTACAGGTTGTTTAGAATTATACAGTCCAAATAGTAATTAATATATTAAATATCATTATTAAAATTAATATTCCTTTTTGATGCTCGATCTAGTCTCTAATTGTATAGAAACAGTTATACAGCAGAAAAGATTTTACATCTTTACTCTTGAGAAGGTGATTTGTTTTTTACAAAAAAACACTGATTCGTAAATGAAAATGTAAGATAATGGTAAAATTCCTAGATTAGTAAAGAGAGGCTAACATGAATCACGTGGTTGGGATTTGGTTATTATTCGTACAAATGTTTTATAATCTTGTAATCTTGTATAATCTTGTAATCATTTCTGGTTTGGAACTAATATTTCCAATTAATTTAGTTTGTACCACTTGATCGACAATTTGACTAGCATTAAGTTCTAAGGCGATTACTGGTATACGTACGTTATTTTCATAAAGTCTTGTTGCACTGATAATGGATGCGTTGCAGGTCTTCAATTATTTCGTCTGGTCTAATTGTTGGGTGAATACTTAGAAAAGAAGAGAAAATTTTAATTGATCGGGCCTTTGTACTTTGTTTTGTTTGTTTTTACGTTGTAACTGTTTCTTTGTTTCCATGAGAAAGGATATAGCCGAATAAGGTGATGACAAGCCCCCAAACCATATCGATAATCCCGATACTCGTATGAAAGAGAATTAGAAATGTGGTATTATCCTAAAACATCTGCCTCCTAGGACAACCTGTAGCAGAAATACAACTAGAAATACAAACAGTGTTCAAGTTTTTTTTCTTAGATTCTATTCCAAGTATCAGGGTGAAACAAATTGTAGAGGCGGGGGAAAATTGTTGAATTTGAAGGTATTTTTGTCAATCAATTTTGATTAGGAGAATTATCAAACATGGAAATTTAAATGTAAAAATAAATTAAACAGGAACTAGAAGAGCTACAGCAGCACATACTTTTTTTACGCATTATTTCCAACTATTCCGCTATTTATACTATTACATATATCATCAAAAAAGTTTTTCACGATCAATTTTTTTCCCGCACCGAGACTCTAACTCAGATCCTCCGAGTTAACTCCTGTGAGCGTCACTTCTACGCTACGGAAACGCTGTGACCTTTGAACTCGGGCCGGCGCTTCAAAATGTAACTGACTCAACCCAATATTTCCAACAGCATTTTCAAAAATTCAGAGAGATCACCGAAAATGAGACTTACGGTATTAATTTCACCCAGAAATCATGTGCAAACTAAGCGTTTCTTTAAAAAAATTGTATTTAACCTTTCTTATAGATATTTTGAGACCAGATTTTGTTTAAAGCAATCTTCAATTTTGTAGTTTTGAAATAAACTTTTTACAATTTTTGCAAATTTCGAAAATACAGAGAGTTTTCCGAAAATGGTACTAACATTATATTTTTACCGTCCTTTTGTTACATTCGAAGAGAAAATTTAATGAAAAAATTTGGTTTCAAAAAATTGATTACAATTTTTAAAGAGCTGTTTTTTAGAACAGACTGGAAAATATCCATCGTAAGACTTGTAAGTATGAAACGTTAACTATTTGCAATTTTCGAAAAAACGAAATTTTATGGGAAGAAAAAAATCACTTTTTCGTATTAATAATGCACAGTTAGCTAATTTTAGGTATTTAACACTTTCGATGTAATAGTTTTTTTTTATAGTAATACATTTCTGAAAATCTCCCATGTGTCTCTTACCATTTACGAAATATTCTATCGTCAATAAATTGTAAAGGTCAATTAAAATGTTTTATTTTCTACTTAAAGACCACATTTTCTAGTTTCTTTGGAAATTTTCTTATCAAACTAAAGAACAAGCATGTTCTGAATCATTGATACCAAAATGTAAAATTCGCCAATTCTGTCACATGGGAAGTTGTTTATCACCAACGAAGATATGTTGATTTTGCGTTTATTACTGTAAGGGAGGAAACGGATATTACCTTGAGATGAAAACTGGCTTAGTCATTAATGTGTCTGTGTAGTTGTATTTGGCGAAATAAAATGGTGTAATTATAGTTTCAATTTATTAATACCATTAGCTTATTGTTTAAAGATGCATGTTTGTCATTTTCAAATAGATTTACAAAGGTGATGAGGAATTGTTACTCACCATTTCATGTAATATGCATTGTTATTGAAATTTCAGATCATTTATTTGTTAATTAAAACAATTCATTTTTTCATATTTTTCTTTGTTACGATTGAAAAGTTTTCAATGTACGAAAAGAAATAAGAAAACAAACGTTGAGCAAATTTGATAGTTAGAACGAGAGATGTGAGAAGAATCTCAGAAAGGACACTTTTCAATTTTGTATTACAACAATTCAAAAATCAAATAAATAATAATTCGTCAAATAAGTCTAGCATCGGTTTGTGCAGCATTGTTAATAACGATGAATGCAAGACAGGAATTAAAGGACGTAACGCTTTGCAGTCGGGCAGCCAGAGCAGCAAAGACTACCCTACCAGGACGGCACTCGCGGCCCTAATGCCACCAATATCCAGCAGAGCAGCGCCCTCAGATATTTCCCCACAGTCGGAGGGGTGGTAAGCAATGGTCTCGACAAATAGTGTCCTTGCCAGCTACTGAGGGCAGCACCGCACGCCGTTGTGCGGCGATACTAGCGCTCTGATAGGGAACTACATGCGCCATGCCTGTGCTTTTCTCCGATCAATACTCTTCAGGAATGAAAACAGTAAAAAGCATTGAATTATTCTCATATATTTCTGAAATAATGGTATTTTAAGATGTTCTCAGTGTCTGAGAATTTTGTCTCTAATTTTGAGACGTGCAAAAATTACAAATTAAAACCCTAATCGAGACAGAATCAAGTAGTTCTACAATTCACTGCAGAGTGGCGCTGGGAGCACCTCTGGTAAAGCTCGCTCTTCAAGGAGTCCGTCACAAGCGCAAGCACCAACACCCGAGCGATTCGAACTACCATATAGTGGCATGTAAATTTTCCTCCCAGATACATCATCCAGTAATTATTCGTTAACAAAATGCACGAGATATTCCGAAAAAGATAATGTGTTACGCTTTTAAACAACGTGAATCATCGATATATCCTTGAGGTAATAATACAATGGAGCAAACCCTAGTCGTATGGACAAACAATATAGAACCGTTTGCATGTCATATCTTACTTTCGCAAATAACACTTATTATTCGCAAATAACACTTTGGGTATAGACCTATATAAGATATAATTTATTTTCAACTCAACGATGGCAGGGACACGTTTAAATACCCGTTGTAACAAATCAGAGTTCACTTCCTTGCAGGTATTATCGTACAGTGGTACGACACCCTTTCAAATATTACAGACTAATAAATTCACAATTTAAAATTTTGTGTAACACAAACACGTTTTGAAGATTTGAATTAATACGAACATTGAGTGTGATATACATGTATATTTATTTATATTAATATTTTTTAATTCATTTATTTAATCTCAAACTCAAAGATTACCATATATTAAAAGTATATTAAAAATATATGCGATATTGGTTGATATTGATCTTGGTTCAGAATAATTCATAGTATTGTCTCACATTTTATAACTTTGTACCTTAAACATCGATCTCAAAGAGAGTAGAAATGCCCTATTTACATTAAAAAATATTTTCTCATCATTCCAATTTCGTGCCAATTGAGCATGGGGTGCCTTTATATTCGATTTTAGAACTTATCCTCTTTCTTTTACGCGCAAAAAATGTCCTCCACAATTAGAAACCGAAGAATAGTTCTCTTTGTTGAAATGATGAATATTCTTTGCAAAAAAAAAGAAACAAACAGTACGGTTTCAGATACTTCGAATTAATTCATAATATCATAATATAAAAGTAAACGTGAGGGGAAACGGATTCAATACAGATATGTATTTCAAGTAGGCAATCGCAATGAAAATGAATAAAATGCAACTGACTGATATTAAGGTAACAAAATTTTTGGGTCTCTCAATTCAATCAAGCCTCAAGTAGAATATCCATACAACTGCATTAAACACTAAATTAAAGTCATTATGATACGCATACAGAATTCTTTCAAATTCAGTCGGATTTCACGTACCTCGTTGAGTGTATTTTACAAGTGTATTATATTCTCGCTTGAGACATGGTAGAATATACTGGTAAAGAACATCCTATTGTACTCAGACGTTTAAATTGAAAGATAAAATGTACGAATAGTAAACAAATGATACCTGCGTGATTCGTACAATCTCTTTTCACAGAACTTGGAATCTCACAATTGCCTTGACTCTTGATTGATCAGTAGTTTTTATCAAAACCAAATTACACAAGTGGGGATCATATTTTCATCCAATACAGATGTGTTTAACATACGACTTAGGAATCATATTTATCAGGTGCTAACTACAAGAAATCCACATATAATGAATGCACGTTACTTTACAACTCACATCATTAAACTATTAAAATAGTACATATGTATTAGTGAATGTAAACCCTTTACTTCTGCACACCTGTTTCTATTCAGTTAGAGACTATACTGAAAATCAAAAAAAGAAGTATAATTATTTTGACAATAATATTTAATGAATTAGTTACCGTTTGTACATTATAATTTTAAAGTATTAAATATGCTATTAAGTGATATACCTTGACTTCAGGGTCAATGACTACCATCCCCATCCATCAGGTTTCTCGTCCAGTTTATCTGATCCATTGAGCAAATGCTCAGATCACCCATTGTTTTACATCTCGACATAAATGTAAGAGCTTCAAAATGTGCTCTTTCTGATGAGATTTTTTTTAATTCCTCAAATTACTTCTCTGTAAACTAGGGTTAAAAGTGTACTATTTGACGGCTTTTTGCCAAAATCATCAATTTCTTCTTGTTGTGGTTGTTTTCTTCGTCTTCTTCTTCTACCACTACAACTACTCTTCATTTCATGGATTTGGCAGGGCTGCCTGTTCCATCTTCTCGGACGGCCGATACCCCTTCGGCTGGCTGGTTTCTAGTCCCTTGCCAGTCGAGGAATTCGGCTTCTGTTCATTCGCTCCAGATGACTGCACCAGTTCATTTTAGTGTCACTTATCTTCCTCTCAAGACTAACTAGTTCTAACTCTTCAAGTATTTCTCCGCTCCTAATTTTGTCATCTAGAGTACAGTCATCGTCTTAAGTATGGTTTCTGTTCTTGTTTTATGTTTCAGGGTTCTATGAATTGTCACACAAATATTTAAACCTGTTTAATTTTTTTGTGACATCATCTAATGCAAAAGATACTTCACTTCCCAGGTAATTAAAACTGGATATTTGCTCTACATTCTTCCCATTCAATATTATTTTTGATATCACAGGATATTTTCCATGAAAATCCATCACTTTAGTTTTATAAGTAGATATTTTAAGTTTATAATCATTACATATATTCTGCAATATGTAGATCCCTTTCTGTAGCATGTCTTCAGTTTGCTGAATCATTACCCGTCATCTGCATATGCAAGAAGGTTGAGTTTTATTTGGGTAGGGTTTAGTTGAATTTCCGAGTTAAAAACTTCTTTCCATTTGTGAAAAATATAAAATAAACAATGTTGGAGAAATACAACATCGCTGTCTAATACCTTCATTTGTTTTAATTTCTTCTGTCGATTATCAATTTTTAACTTAATTTATGAAGAAATAGTAGGAGCTAGGAGGATGAAATTATGCACTAAAAAACGATGTTTATAAATGAAAAATTATTGAACAGAGCAGAAAAGTTCTAAAAGATATCCCAGTTTCATTTGTTTAGCAATAACATTGAAAGAAGTATTATATCCTAAAGTAGAGATAATCTCACAACCGTACTGTACGACGACACTTCCCAGAGACAAACAAACCGCTGCATCTCAAATCTATTTCACTTATGAAACTTCAAATGCACAAAAGTTCCTTTGAGATATGTAGGACTCAGCATAGAAAATTTCATCAAAATCCGAGATGGTTGCGCGGAGATCCCTAGACCACTTCGCATGGTATGATCCAACACTGCGAATTTCGACCTTGAAGTCAGCATCTCGAAATTGGATAGATTTTTTGTCTTTAGCAATATTTTTCTATATATTAGCACTTAATATGATGTCATTATTAATAGACAGTTTTTTCAAAGTCGTAGTCCGTAATCATTGTCGTCAAAGGAAATAATGTATCTTCAGAAAAATTACTTTTTGCTTATCGAAAATATACGTAAGACTAAAAATAAATTGGGACAGAAAACAACTCTCAATTCCTAAACTCTTTTAGTGAACACCTATCTATCTTCAGATATAATTTTTACTTTCGTAATAATTACAAGATGTGAATACAATACAAGAAATCTGATTTAGTGTTATTAGCGTCTGTCACAACTTGGATATATATTACGTTATTTATCCAATTAATTATGGACAGGCAACATAATAAACATGTGAAGGTTCGCTATTCACAAATAAAACAATATCAGGTAAATTTCGAAAATGTGTATTACAGTTTTTGTGCCAAGTAAGGGTCGGTTAACAGAAGACTCAAGTCTGTGAAAAGGACGAGGAAGTAAAAATACCAAGACTGATTGGAAAGAAGAAATCTGACTGTAAGAAATCAAAACACGGAACACCCAAGAAAAAACCATAGCAAGAAATCTTATTGTATCGTGCGATTTTGTAATGTACATGTTTGCATCTCCTAAGAAAAGTATAGCTGCCTGGATAAAGTGAAAATATAAACTCCTAATTTTACCGTAAAATCACTGATATTTGTTCCTTATTAATCGCAAAATGGCGAAATGTTCGCAATTTCTCCATCTGTTGGTAAATAACTAACGTTTTGACAATTTTTGACAATCAATGTAGTCTTAACATACACATAACCATCAAATTATAAACTACGTCAGTTCCTTCCTGACATATTTGAATTCACGCGAGTTAAAATAATTATATAATTGCTTTCGTATTATAATGCTGCTGTAGGTTACAACTGCATATTTCGTTGCTTCAAGATTATTCTATAATAGTGTCTAATTCGTCTAGAGTGGTTGCGACCTAAAAGACTTTAGCCCTTAACGTCCATAAACGTAACGCACATTCGAAATATTTTGAGTACGCCATCTTCCCCATGTGAAACACCTGTAACGCCCACTTGAATCCATCTAAATTATTACGTATCGCTTGTGACCACAACCCCTCCCCCCATTTACACTAAGTAAAAATATATTATAAAACATTAAAAAGCACTTTTATTCATTTTATTTGTGTGATATATTAAAATTGATGATAATTATTGTTAAAAGCAATGCTGACCGCACAATACGATTGGAGACAATTTGTGAGTGAAGGAAGGATAATGCATAAGCGAGACAATTTCTGACAAGCGGTACATCCGCCGTCGTGAATTTTTCATGCGTGAGAGTCTGTTTCCCCATTTAATTGAATTCTAGAATATACTACAGAACAGTATCAGAGGAAGTCCGGGTAGGTAGGCCGGGCAGGTAGACCGTGGTCCAGTAGGCGTTGAAGTCGCAAACGTTTCGTCCACGACTACGGTGGACGTCCTCAGTAGTGGCAGGGTCTCAGGCGCAGTATTCGGGTCGGCCGTGACCGACAGCCTGCCGCCACTGAGAGGATGTTCACCGCAGTCGTTGGCGAAACGTTTGGCCATTCAACGCTAACTGAATTACGGCCTGTCCGCCCAGATACTTTCTCTGATATTGGCTCAAGCCGCGAAAGCTTATAATGCTATACACCGCAAAACATTTTTGAATTTGCTTTCTTTGTAAATTAAGATTGAATCAATGTATCTTTGTTGAAAGAACAAAGACATTTATTCTAACAATTGCATCATAATTTCTTTAATTTCCTTAAATGTTTAAAATGTAATATGTTAGTATCTTAATGTTTTGGTATGTGTCTGAATATTATTTCAGCATTATTTTTGGATATTTTTTTAAAAAATTCAACGCTACGTAACACTAAGCTAACACCACATACCCCCATTTTACACAACGTAACTGCCTCAACCCCCTCCCCCTTTTTAGCGTTACGTAATTTATGGACGATCCCTGAAGTGTAAGCCATGAACACATTTATTGTAAACGACAAAACCATGAGAATGCGAGGCCCGTCATTGGATGCCAGCTGATGCGCAATAGAGTTCTCTCTCGAATTGACCACCGGTAACATTTTTCAAAATCACGACTTCTCTTACACAAAACTTCTCTTACACAAATAGCTTTTCGTGACCGTCCATAAATTACATAACGCAATTTTCTAGTATTTTGAATATCCTCTCTCCCCCGCAACGCTCCGTAACGCGCTTGAACCGCCCTACATAATTACGTAACACTTGCGACAACACCCTCTTGTAAATTTAAGAAGTGAAAATGAATTATAGGACAGTAAAACGAATTTGTAATTATTTTGTGTTGTGTATTAAAATTTATGTTAAAGGCGGAATTAATTAGCAATGCTGACTCCACCTAACAATAAGATTGGGGCCATTGTGAGTGAAGGAAGGACGCATAGGCGAGAAAATGTTTCCTCAAATGCCGTGCACACGCCGTCGTGGATGACCCACAGGCGAGAGACTACTGCGCCGATATAAATAGATCTACAATACACTACACATCAGTTTTGAATATATTACTTTGTAATGTTACAGTTACAATAAAAAATTAATAAAAACATATATCCATTTGTTGTAACAATTTACATTTAATAACTTTAATTTATTTATGATTTTAAAACAAATTAAATAAATTTTAATGTGCTAGTATAAGTTTAAAAAAAGGAATTATTTCAGCTATTGTTGAAAAAAGTACGAAAAATAAGAATGTTACGTAACAATAAACTACTACACCCTACCCCTACGTAACACAGCGCAACGCTGCCCCACCCCCTCTTCAGAGTTACGTAATTGATGGACGAACCCTTACGAAATTTCGAGTCCAATCATGAAAATTTCCGAAAAAATCTAAACAAGATTTTCTCAATTTAAGGAAACGAAATGAAAGTATATATATATATATATATATATANNNTATATATATATATATATATATATATATTTCCAATAACTCTTTACACAATAGAAGTAAGTTAATATGTATAATTTAATACTCGCAATTGTAATACATCCACATAAAGATATCTCTAGGCAACAAATTTTTGCTTCTACTTTGAGTGTTTTTAAAGGCATGCATGAAAAGCTATCAAACAAGTTTTAAACATCTTAGCCATAGAACTAAGAAAACAAAACTGTATAATGAAGATGATTTACTAATTACGTCTGCCGTAATCCCCTTTTCACAAAACGTTGGTAGTTCTTATTGATACGGATTTTCTAGTCCAAATGCTACAGCGCGCGTGTTTTAAATACAGTATCTGTGCAGCAGCATTTTTAACTGTTTGGAGAGGTACACGGCGCGACATTGAACAAGTATGACATTGTCAACCGTTCTCAATTAAAATGTGTTCTATACTTCACTCACATTGTAAGAAAGCGTAAAACGCTTAGCTTCGGAGAAACAGTATTAATAATGTAAAAATCCAATCGCTCTAGGCCATACATTTTTTTTTGTCTTTGAAGATTCTATCTAGTATTTTTTATACTGTAAAAAGACTACGCCAAAACAGACTGTGCCATTTTACACACAATATATTATGTCGTTAAGGATGTGGTAAATAATTTAATTTTGCTTTAAAGACATTAAGTGTTTCACAATTTATCAGGATCGTTGTTTAATTTTACTAATCCTTCTCTCACCTATGACGTCTTTCAATGTAATTCATGCATACATAATTTATTTGGCAGTATACTAGCGTTATAAACTTTTTTGTTACCTTCATAAAATTTTATTGACCGATTTTATCGCACAGATCGACGTATTAGCACTTTACGGAACGAATAGTTGTTTCATCACCCATGTCATACTTGCACCACAACTTTTCTTTGAAATTAAAGAAGGTCCTGGAATTGAAGAGCTACACAAAAGAATTATTTCTCATACAATCCACTCGAAATTTCATATATCAAGCATTCTTCAGTCTTCACGGCTTCTACTAAAATTTCTATCGGTAACAAATCCATCGTTTATTTCATTTCCGTGTGAATCGGCCTTCCTGTCAAATACTTGTTTCGTCATAATACCGACGCCAGAAGTTCACTTATGAAATTGGTTTCCCAATCCCAAATTTGTTTGATAATTCATAAATTTGCAATGCTGTTATACGAAAATTGCAAATATAACTAGTTTATAATCTTGCCTCATTGCATTCGTACAAATTTTAAAACTATCTCCTAACATCGCTCGGGTTCAAAATATTTTGGAACGTTCCTCATTTTACAATTTTCTCAGCTATGCAGTTTTACTTTTTTTCTTTCAGATGATTATGATAAATGCGCGCTCAAATCATGATGTTCATATGACAACAATGGCATACGATGTTACTGTACACACACACACACACACACACAGATATATATATATATATATATATATATATATATATATACTATATATATATGGTATATACTGCAATCAAATAAGGCTCAATTTTGCGATGACTTTCATTGTCTTTCCACAACGGTGTTATTGCTGTTGTGTTATTCGGATTTAGCGATCTGTGTATTAGTTAGCTTTTACTAACAGGATATTATAAATTTGAATATTCTCTCCCTTCTCTCTCAAAGTATCTACTTTTACATGGAAAAGCATCACTGAAATGAATTTCTTTTTTTTTTTTTTTTATCAAATAATTAGAATAACCATGTTACGTCCTTTACGCTTACTTTAGATAACCACGTCACATGTACCGGAAGTAAGGCATGTAGTCATTCTTGTTAACCGCCCCCCTCTCCCAAAAAAAAAAAACCTTTCCCCCCCCCCGGTTTTCGTAAAAAGAAGTAGTCAGCGACAAGCGGCTCCTGGGGCTCATTTCTCCGAGCAAACATCAAACCAAATTACGCAACACACTCGCCATTCATATATTCAAAGTCCGCGGACAAATAAAGCATTTCCTCCGCGCCCGCAGCCCTTCCCCCCCCCCCCCCCGTCCGCGGCCTCTCGCACACACCGACTTCCTCGCCAGCCCGGGCGTCTCTAGCCAAAAGGTACGAGTGAAGTGCCACTAGTCGACTTGCAACGGCTAGAACCGGTGAGGGAACAACGCCTCCACAGAAAAGTAAAAGACTCGCACATTGAACGCTTTCACATAAAACGCCGGCCTATAGGGCCGTTTGCGGACATTCCGGATTGTCAATATTTGCGTAGACTTCTTACGCTGGGCAGGCGTGCTAGCGGCGAATGCCTCACCATACAGTCGTTGAACCCTCCTTGCCACGACCTTCTCCACCCGCCCCGCCACAACACGCGCCGACTCGCCCGTGACAGTACGTGAACATGCACACCAGGCCGACGCCGCAGCCGGTGACTCTTGTACCAGCACACATACGATCGCCGACCCCTACCCACTCCTCTACCGACCCGTCCGTGTCGCCTCGTATGTTAACCCGTTTGCACACCCACCTTCACTCCCCAATCATCTGTTAGGCGCTACCTTTACTTATCAGCCCGGGTTCGTCCATGTTTCATCATCTGTTAGGCGCAACCCAACCGCTCCGTCCGTCGCCCGCTCCTCTGTTAGCGCACCCCACTCGCATCCCCTACCATCGTTAACTCACCTACATTGCCAGATACGTGCCCACATGCTCATCGTCCCTGCGCATACCCGTCGCTCTTTCTTCCTCCGGCTGTTCAGTTTGCTCCGCCACCCACTTCCCAAGCTCGTAGCTGTCCTCCCCGTCCGAATATTTGCAACATGATGGCTCAAGCCGCACAGTCCGCTCCTTCCTCGACCAACTCACCTGTTTGTTCGGGCACCCTCTCGCTTCCTCCACCGTTTGCTCGCCCTCCATTCGCTTAAACGGCCACCCCCCGCCCGCCCACGTGCTTCCCCTCGCCCTCTCCCTCCCACTGCGGCACCTCACACCTTTGGGCTAGGCGCTCTCCTCATGAATAAGACTGGCCGTGTCACCCACGAGCCGCTTTTTAGGTCGCCGCCAAAAATGTTATCCAAGAAGCAGTGACTGTAACACGCAATGGCGCTTGTAACGTGTCGCCAGCCGCCAGACATGCTGGTGGGAGGTTGTGTACACAATAAACAGACCCAAAGGGTTTGTTTTTATTTTGAGTTGTCTGGTACCGCTACCTCATATGGTCGCGTTCCGTATTTGCTAATGCCTAGACCGTCATGGCTTTAAAGTGTGCACGGTTATTTAGCAAATGCCAAAATTTGTATCAATTAAAAACGTATACATAATAAAAATAATGAAAATATTAAGTCCCTGTGATGAATTCGCCGGGGAAAGAATTCCTGGGGTCGTCTCACATGACTCTCTGCTTAATTAGATTGAATTTTTGCAATACCTTGTTGACCAGCAACGACCAAGTATTGACAAAGTATTAATAGTGAATGAAATTACTGGTGATTGGATACGCATTAAATTCCGTTAATATTGTGAAACAATGTCGACAAAAATATTTATCTGATATTGGCCAAAATGTTAAGATTTTAATTCTATAGAAAATTAAATCGTATTCAATAAACAAATATAGATTGCTTTCCAAATATAAGATTTCCCGTAATTCAAATTTGCATCTCTAAATCTCGCTCCGTTCATGTATATTATGACTCAAGTCTCTCCAAAGACAGTAAGAAGGAATAGGAATATTTCAGATGACAAAAAGAATGACTTAAAAGCAATGTACATGTTGAAACATAACATATACTCTAAATAACATATTTCTCTGTTTTGCTAAAAATTAATTAAAAATGTAATTAACTTTACTTTTTCTTAATTTTCTATTATATAATTGATGATAATTTTCAATATTCATAGAAAAAATTTAATTAAAAAAAATGTGTATACCAATATATCATTATGTAATAAAAACGTCGGGAGATGTTATAAAACTATTGTTTCACAATGAGTGATTATTCAAATTATTTTATGTGAGCTTTCAAGTTAGACCCCTTGTTTACCGTCAAGATTTCTACATGTGTCGATGACCAAGTTCTCACTGCAAATACCTCCTACCTCTATTTAACTATTATTAATTGTCTTCAAACGTATAAAATTGTGAACTTATCACACATTGCATCATAATTAGCAATTGGCTCCTTTTCTCGAAACCATCACAATCTCATTGCACAACCATGTCATTCCAAAAACCTAGTATATGTTATGGTCTTAGTATTAAATGAGACATTAGGTATAATTGCCAGTAATTACATTACACTACCACATTGGCAAGTAAATGTGATTAAATAACGACTTTGTTTACAAGTTATAAATGTGTATATATTCCTGTTTTACTTCTATGCACTTTTTGGCGCTTAGAGACTTCGGTGCCCTGAGACGTACTACTCTTAGATGCAGCCACCATGGTACATACCATCTCCCTACACATCGCGCCTATGCGTTTCGTGAGCTGGGATGTATTAAACGCAGTAGGAACGCCATGGGCGGCGGTGGCAGTAGTATAAGTAGTATCTGTTATGTTCTGCATGTTTCAAGATTTCGAAGAACCACTGCTTAAATATTGTTTCCTTCAGATCAACCAACTAGATGGATTAAGACCTAGGTAAAATAAGCACTTGTTTAGGACCCTCGCTATAATAGGGGTCCACACAATCTTTTTTCAACACATATGTACAGTATATAAGTTAATAATACGTAAAAATCATTGTTAACTACTTTATTATGTATGTCTGGTGGAGAATTTGAGAGACCGACTGCTCTGATCGGTAGTTTTTCACGGTTTCTCGGACAGCATACGATCTTTCCTTCCTCTTCCTTGTCCTATTCTCGCCCCCTTTTTTTACACACACACACTCACATGCACTACACTATCACACTTGTGGGGAGACAAGTCGGGAGCTTAGAGCGTATCCCGGCTGGGGCGACGCCAGGCTGGTAGGAGATACCTGGTTAGGGAAAGTTCGCGCAAGTCGACGTAGTTCGCCGACGGATCTTGCCAGCCAACGAGGGGATATCACCGCCGCCTCTCTTGATGAAACTTCACTTACGGGACTAACGACCTTAGCAGTTGACGTGCCCATAATCACTAATCAATCAATCAATCAATCCTTCAGAGAGCGACTGAATTCGACCAAGCTGGTCAGAGGCACGGCAGTGACATCAAGGCATCACCGTGAGCCACCTTAGCGGGTTTTACGATCAAGGGTAATGGTGTGGGAGTGCACACAATGTTACAACATGCAATATCCATACCATACGCAGGATTCGACCCCCCTGCCCAGATGTCACGCGATCTTGGACGAAAAGGACCCAAGCCCCTGATCCATACAGACTCGTCAGGAATGGAAGGAAGAATGTTGGAAGGTGATACACGGTGGTTGGGAAAGCTATCTTGGATAGGGTGGAAGGAATATCTACTTCCGCGTGAACAACTTTCCTGATCTATTGACATGGAACACATGAATTCCACTTAAAAATAGTATGCGATAAAATAATTCTGAACGGAAATGTATTAGACATTAATGTCTTACTTGATTCTTTAGAAAACGTCTAAACGTCGTGTAAAATATATAATAATAAGTAGTAATATAATTGATCGATGTCATAATACTTATAAAATTAGCTCTTAGAGAACTATCTCGTCTCTTACAGTTCATAGAGAATATTTTCTAGATTTTGGTTCGAATTCCATAAAATGTTAATGATTCAGAAACTGAGGGCAAAGATATCGGCAAATCGCAAATCGTGTCACGTCTTTCGCAATTAGAAAGAGAATCAGAAAGAGAATGGACGTCATTGGGCAGTCTGTGGCGAAAGCAGATGAGAGTGAGAGTAGTACGAGAGAGAACAGGAAACAGCTAAGTGAGCTCTTCTGCAACTGATTGCAAACAAAACTCTCGAATGCGTTCCATTTTCTTCGACAGATAACTGATCGTTTTTAAAACACTCTCTCCCCTACGGGCACTTGTGAATCCTCTCCTCCCCTTCCCATTACCTTCGAGTGGAGAAACCTGGCTGTGATTATCGTAAGCCAAAAGGTTTTAATTGTAGGTGAGTGAGTGGTAATTCTTTAGGCAATTCTCATCTAGGAAAGTTGCAATTCTCTGGATTAGTGAAATTGATCTAGCTTCGAATGGTAAAGCATGCAAGTTATTAAGCAATTATGAAAGAATAATTGAATTCATCTTAATTTATGTGAAGTTTTGCAGATCCTGACGGGAATATACACATGATTGGGATGCATTTATCGCCCATTACGATTACCTTCATCCACGCATCTACATGTAGGTGTAGCTACTTATAGACGTAACAAGCGTCATTAGCGTGAAATTTCACAATGTATTTAACCGTAGTAATTCTTTAAACGGCCATTTAAATCGTTTGGAAAAATTGGGTAAAGATATTTAGAACGAGACCCGCGAAGCCAAAGTCGTTTTCGGAGGAAACAGCTCCAAGGAATGAGACAACCCGGCACGAGGTTCGTATTGGATTGTTCCTTACCTTCCCAGAACCACGAAACCATCCTTTAGATAGGGATCATCTGTTTTGCACAGCTCAAGACAAGGACTTATCTTTGCCAGAGAACAGAGCTGGATTAACCTGCATCCAAAATAAGTAGCTGCTTAGAGGCCACCATCCATGGCGGGACAGAGGGGCGTCCAGAAAATATCATAAAAATTTTAAACCTGTTATAAAATATTATTAACGTATTAAAAAATTAATTATCAAATTGCGTTCTACACTTAAACATTAACTAAAAATTAGTTGTTTTTTGCTTTCTTTTTTACTATATCAGGAGTGTTTTTTTCGGAGGGAAGCATAACGCAATTTTGTGTTTGGGGACCCCACAGTACATATATATAAGATCAATAAATAAATAAAAAATTGTGATATGACTGTCTAGGTTTGGTATCAATATTTTTATTAAATTCTCACATGGACCACAGTTTGGATTACACAATCAACTTATACGAGCATATTGTGTCTCAGAACACAATATTAATTCTTCACTCTCTTCAGGAGGTAAAAGCAGTGAACCGTTGGGCATCATTTCGGACGCAGTCCAAGAATGATGTTGTATATTTATCACATTACTTTCCCTTAGTTCATTTTGAACTATTATAGATAAATAAAATTGTATATTAAAACCCTCTCAGTTGGAATTTTACACAGATGTATAAGTTCTTTTGATTTATAGACTTTACAGCCTCACAGAATGTATTCCGGCTTCATCTAGAACTCCAACTGAATTGTTGGATATGATGTAGTTAGATGGGATAACGCCATTAAAAAGTTTCAAAATGTCTAAGACCTTCATAACACAACTCTTATTTTCATCAAAATCAAACTATCAGACGTGAGATGTATGGCCATCGTCATTATCTTGCGTACGATGTACTTTCATCCGAATAAGCATTAGGTATTCTTATTGCTGTAGTAAATAGCCTTCAAAAATATTTCTTGTGGATGCCACTTGAAGTGTACGCGACATTTCGCATTGCTGCCGCTTTGACGTTCGTCTCTTGCGCGGCGGGTGGCGAGTGACACGCCTTCCGCTCATTGTGTCCACCGCCCCGCCCCCCCCCCGCCCCCCAGCCCCCGCCCCCCGCTCCCCCCTGCGCCGTAAAGTGCAAGTAACGCCACTCACCATTCACTCAGTCGTTGACCGAAAGGTGCTTCCAAGGGAAAGCGTTTGCCGTGAAAACTCATTGATCACGTCCCCCTCGGTATGCTAACATGCGTCGTCATCGCAGTTACAACTTCTTGACCCACAAAACTGAGTGAAACCTTGCGTAAATGGTGAGCGCAAGAGAGCAGAAGAGCGTGCGTTCTTTCGACTTGGGATTTAACCGTGGATGCGGAAGATTATGAGGTTAACTCTATCGGGATTAAATGGAATAGTGATATTGCATCATTGTGCTTTGTAACAATATTCCTTTCTTTCTCTTTTCTTTATTTTCTTTCTCTCTTTTAAATTATTTCCTTACTTTCTACGATTTCTGCGATTTCTTTACCATTCTAATTAAATTATTTCGGTACTTCCTTCTTTTACTGCAGTTGTTTGAATCGAAGAGATGGCAACTTGATGCAAATATCGTTCGTGTAATGCAACAGTCGCACAACTCAAAAAAGCAGGTGTTGAAATAAATGAGTTTGAAGTTTTCATCTCGTATTGAAATGCGACATTTTTGCATTCACACTTTCGCCATTTGTGAGTGGAATATTGTACTGTAAGGTTTTTCTGTTGTCGCTGCTGAAAATAAGATCAATCTTCAATTTTGGAGAGTGCATTAACTCAAAATTCATATTTGTTTTAGTTGTTCCACTATTAGATTCCATGACCGATATATACAATTGCTCAGTGCTTGATTTTAAACAAATTAGGTTCCGGAACACGACCCAAATTAATAATTAATTTCATACAAATAGTTGAATATTTATATTACAATTTAATAATTATTCCCGAAGTATCGGAACGCCGTTCCGTCACGTTCCTCCAGAAATTAAGCCCATTTATTACTAACATTGGGAAAATGCGTGAATTAATGCGTGAGATGTTGGATATCAATACATTTTGCATATAATCTTGGAAAAAAAATAACCACTGAAATGGAGACTGCAAGATACTAATTAATAAAGCCTAGGTGTGTAATTTGCGACGGCTCAAAGTCAATTAATAATCTGAATAACATCCAGTGATATGATTACAAGACATGGTAGTTTTAGTTACTGTATATTCACCATTATCATCGTCAGTGTAGTCCGAGAAAAAATTGTGCAATAATTTGTACAATAATATGCAAATAAACAAAATATAGCACACACGTGGTATATAATGAACCCCAAAAAGGCCAATCACATTTTAAAAAATCGAAGAGGAACACCTCTGACCTATCTTTGTTAGTGACGTCTTTTCTAACTAAAACTATAACGACGCGGAAGCTTACTGAAGTAGCTGATTACAGCTGAAATATACGCGCAAGTAAAAGCTGACGAATATTTGATTTGGTTTCGTCACTCATAACTTTACATCTTTTCACTTAAGTAGACGTTTGCAAGAGCTCGACGCGGTTCCCACCTAGCCTGGCTCTCGAGTGGTCGGCATGAATGCGCTGCCGGAGCGCACACAAACATTGCGTGGTCAGTGAAACCCCATTCGTTGAAAACATACGTGACCGCTTTTCGGCAACGCATCACCAGACGCGGAGCCATGACCAACGTCTACGCAACGGGGAAAAAATGTTCACGCCCGACAGGAAAAAGTATAAATTCTCGGGCTTTTCCTGGCACCGCCTAAGGTCGTTGCCCGGCCTATTGCGTGACCTCGCGGTCTTGGCTCATTACGATGCCTAAGGAATGTCAACTCCCTCTGAACGAACCACCCCAAAATATTAGGAACCCAAACAACACAGCACTAACAAGTCCTCACTTTTGCAAAGAGATGAGTTTGAATATAGTGTGAGGTCTTTTGGTGTTGACGTTCGTGAGTACACACAAACACTGAGAACCGTTACCTCGATATTTCTCGAAACTTCCTTCGGTCGACCACGTTCATGACCTCCGCGGTAATTACCAAAACTCTGTTCTCGGGCAAAATCATGAGAAACTCAAGCCGCAAGGGAATTCGCTAGGTCTTATTGCCCATTTTAAATCCTTCTTATACAGATTTCTGCAATAAAATACATTAAGGCGCTATAAAAAAATCGGACAGGACATTTATCACTCCCTCTTCGTTGCCCGCTCCTTTTTTCCCTTAAAGTTCTCCCTTCGTGCGGCCGCCCCGCGGCTGCTCCGTCTCTCTCCTGGACGAGGTTCCGGCCGCCCTCTCTGTCTGCGCCCCTCCGCCTTCGCCGCTTCCCGCCGCCTGCGCCGCCCGCCCATCCCCTCGCCCGCCCCCTCCCCCGCCACACCGCGCTCGTCGCTTCCGCAAACCCTCCCCGCGCCCCCGCGCCCGCCGCCGGCCCCTATCTTTTCAACCCGTACTTAAATTATTTTTTTTCTTTCGGTACTTCCTTCTTTTACTTGCGTTTGTTTGAAACGAAGAGATGGCTACTTGATGCAAAGTCGCCGTTCTGCTGTTTCCTCTATGCCTATTTACCACTGCCAAAAAAGAAGGTTGCAGCATTTGCAAGGAGATTCATTTATCTTCGGACTAATTGCGTTGGCTGGCTCCTGCTTTTACGTCTTGTAAAATTCCAAGCGATAAAACTCCCCTCCACTCTCATTTCTTCCATACTTTTCCAACCCCACCACCTTCAACCCCTTTCGACTTTTTTTCTTTTCTTTTTCTCTCCCTCTCCTTTCTTCTCGAGAAAATGGCCAGGCTCCGTTTTGTATCTGCAGAATAAGACCTCTTGGCGCTTCTTCAGACATCATGAAAGCGTTGAGGAAAAAATGGAAAGATAAAAATGAACACGAACGCGTTTTTAAATAAGGAAATAAATTCTACCGTTAAAGTTGAGAGGAATGAAATTTTACAGCCCGCTAAGCATTTTAGTTCGAGTCTTATTTTCTGTCCTGCAGCGAAGTCGTAATGACGTAATGCAGAATACAATCCTCGATATCAGAAGACACGAATTTCGAAGGACTGCTGCCGTACGTGGGTGCATAAATGTTTACATTTCTTCAGTGTAGGCGTTGTATGAACAAATAATATCGTCTTCATATGCACGAAAAGACAAAACAAATCACAAGCAAATTTAAGAAATTCCAGAGAGTAATATTCTTTGTAAAACAGAATTATATTCTTATAATAACAAAACATAAAGAACGTAAATAAAACACTCAGTTTCCTTGTAAAACTCTCAGTTGCGATCCCGTCACAACTTTGAACATAATAATTTTAAATATGATAATTCTAATAAGTCTACAATTATAAAACATTTTAAATGTACATGGTAAGCAGAGAGACAATAATTATTAACGAAAAGAAGTTTTTGACAAATCCTACTCTTATCTCTGGATCCTTCAATTACTTCCAAGGACATTCAAGACAGTTCTGTATACTAACAGAGCCATAATTCAAAAGGCAGTACGCATGAGCGCACGGAAGGAGTTATAATTTTCAAATATTAAACATGTACTGAAAATGAACATAAATAAGAGAATATATAAACGTATTATAAAAAAGAATTAAAATTTAATAACAAAGTAATTGAAAAACAATACTGAGACACGATAATATAATTGAAAAATACAAAGGTAGTTTTAAAATGCAGTACATACTTTCTTTATATCATCAAAACAAATTTGAAGCAAAGTTCAGGTTCCATCAAGCTCTTTGCGCAGTAATGAAAAAAATCTTAAGCATGATAGTCCTTACGACCTTTTTTTTACTTTTCAATTGAGAAAATAAACGATATGCTGAGCAATGAGAAATCATGAGATTTAAATAAATATTTATCGCAATTCCCACTTTGGAAAACCTTTGGAATTCTATGTTTTCCAATAATTGTAGGATAACCTTTCTTCTTGTACATAAATTGGGCATGGGGTATCGAGCAATTCAAGCCAGAATCTATTAATACTTCTTCACCTATTCTTGCTACAACTGATGGATTCGTTCTAATACAAATTGCTACAAGAAATCCATATATTGTCACAGTAAGAAATTATTCGTTCACGGAAGATGAAACAGATGTCAAATAAAACTACTTTATCTTATCCTTATTTCACGTACTTGTACCACAAAACTCCAAGCACTGCAGGTCATCGTATGTTACTCAGTATTTCAAACTGGCAATGCTAACGTTAAATAGAAGAAGTGCTGTAGGAAATGAGGACAAGGCAACGAAACCACACGAGCCTGGTCAGCATATTGAGAAAGGTCAACAGGGTCAAACACAAACATCGCCCTGTCATCACATCAGCGCCATCCATTATGTCACCAATGCTACGCGAATTCAGTGAATCTCCACCTTCCTTTGGCTGCTATGTCCATCGCGTACAATCACTCTTATTGTGACATGGTAATCTCATTAAAAACGCCGTTCTACTCATTCTCGGGCTTACCGTAATGTTTACCTCCACAGCTGTTACCTCCATCACTACCCCTTTACCATGACCATCTCTTCCAGAATTTTTCTCCATCGTCATCGCCTTCACCATATCACCAACATCACTACTCTGACCATTTCCCCCCTGCCGCCGCCACCTGCGCCAGTGCTTCTATTACCACCTTGTATAAATTGTCATCCGTGCTCCACCTTTACCCCCACGGCCACCATTCTTTACAAAGACATCGAATCGTCATTACCTTAGCCTCTGTCAGTGCCTTCGCAACCTCCGCCACCTTCACAATTTCCGCCACAACGCCATTGCCATCACAGCCGTCCCTGCGATCAGATCAGATTGCAACTGCTCAGATCACCACCTCCGCCACCGCTTCCATTCCCGCCTCACCCTGCTGCCGCCTCATTGACACAGCCGTTTCCTCGCTGCCGCGCCCCGAAATCCCAGTCGCCGCGTCCCAGCCGCGGCCCGCACGGGCGCGGGGCTGCCGCCAGCGCCGCCACCACCGCCACCGCCGCCGCGGCCACCGCCGCCACCGCCACCGCTGCGCGGAGCGCTCCTCGCGCCCTCCATAATTAATGCTGTAAAACAGCCCAGGCCTCGCGATGTCGTTAGGTCGTCGTTTTAATTACGACTAATACGTCCTAAACGAGCGAAAAACTGCGCCGCTGCCCACGCGGGCGTTTAAGGCCTCGGGGGACGCGGCGACTCGCACTACGACGCATCCACTGCGCCAGAGGAGACGGGAAGAGAGCGCTTAGCGACGGCTCGGAAATTTAGTACAGAACGACGTATGGAGGCCCGACTCTCGCGGAAAAAATATTTCCACTTTTTCAAGGAAAAAGCTCTTCGTAGAAATTAATTCAAAATTGATTCGGACGTTCTCTTTAAAACGCTGTTGTGCATAATACGCAACTCGTTAATAAGAAGTTGTTGTGGATGTTAAAAAGAAAACCAAACAACCTTTAGGTTAAAGAGTCAGCCTCTCCTAGAGAACTTTCTATTTGCTTAAGGAATAGGCGTTTTCTCAAGGTATCCGTGACTTGAAAGTAGGTAAGATCGCATGGCGATTACATTCTACATACGTTTTATTTACAAATAAGTCGGTCATACATCACAGCAGCTATCTTACTTGCAACTTCTCCAGGATGTGCTTTAAAAAATATAAACACAAGTGTGGTATGCAGAGTTCGAACAAAGGGCAAGAAATATGAGTAGATATTCTGTAAATGAAATGGAATAGAAGATGTTATACATCACAGATCAGAAGAAAGTGCTCGATTATGTTCCGTAGAAGAAAACCAATTAGAGAGTGCATAATGATTATTTTGATGTCTCTTCCATGTTGCGAAAAAGGAGTCAGAATGTAGACAACCTTTCGGTTATATACTTTTCTCTACCGAAAATATAGGTTCAAAACATCCCAAAGAAATTACCTTAAGTAGGATGTGATATAGCTTATGCAGATTACCACGAATTAACTTTCTTCATACAAAACACTAAACACATTTACAATCCTCCCGGCAGTGACGTAACCAGCTCTCCAGCTACAGTGTACAGCACTCACAAACACGAAGGAAAAATTGACCATTTAAGAGAAAAGCATCGTAATCAGAAAATTTCTTTAAATTGAAAGGTCATTATTAGTACTTTTTTAGAAATTTGAAAGAACATGTTTTCTTGTACTAAATATAAATATTTTTAAATAGCTTCTCAATAGGTCTACGTTAGTAAACTTTCTAGCATGGCCTAGATGGCGCACTAACAATCTCGCTCGGGAAAGGAAATTGAAAATGGCAGAAGTGTTAGAAATGTTTACCGTTGTGAAAAGGTGGAAAGTGAAGAGAAATCTCGCACCGGATCTCCCACGGAAAGAATTTGAAGAATTCCTATTTTCAACATGTCGCGCCTTGAGTGACATCAGATACCTGAGATAAATTACTCATTCTAAGAAGACTCAAGAATCACATCTCTTAGGTTCTTTAACTCAAATACGCCGAGTGACCAGAGATGAAGTGGTCAGACCACTCGCCTTTCCCCTCTGGGAACCCCTGTTCAAATCTCAGTCGATACACGGTGGTAGGATGTTTGACACTAGGTAGATTGAATTCAGTCGCTGTGTGGAGGAGAATTCTAGCAGCCAGCTGCACTGATGTGTGGTTTTCCGTGGTTTCTCCGGCCAACACCACGCAAATTCCGGAGCAGTACTGTAACAAACGGGTCACGGAACACGAGTGATCTTTCGTTCCTCGTCTTTCCTCTCCTATCCTCACCCTTTACACACACATTTACATGTACTGCATTACCACATATGTCGACAGCTTAGAGCTGGTTTTGGCCGGGACGGTGTACAAACAATCCAAGAGAGTATAGATAAATTGAATTAAATAAATTCAATTTTTGATAAATTCGTGATATTTTGACAGTTTGAGTATTTAAAGATTAACTACTTACATGACATTATTTACATTTCAGAAATAAGACTATGTTGTCTGTATCATAGCGTTTGCTTTCTCTCGACTAAATAGATAGTTTAATTTTGAAGAATTAAAAAAAATACAAGTTCAGCAAATGCATTCCATTCTTCAACATATCATATGCTATAAACTGACTAGCTACTAAGCGGAAAACGGAAATTCTCAGCAATCGTTACACTTAGGCTAACAACGTTACACTTAGGTCAAGTCGAAGTATTGGAGGGGCACGGTGAAGGAACTTGACACTCAATATCGGAGTTCAGTACTGGAAAATAAGATTCAGGAGATAACCGAAACACGTTCCTTTCCTTCCATAATCAACTTCATATTGACTGTGTATTTGATCCAGTAGAAGGAGTTCACCCTGCTACGGTGTCAGGTACTACACTTCAAGAGAAATGAAGCAGTACAAAATTTCAGTAAAATTGAATTTATTATGATAAAATATTTTTTCCGAGGGCTTTTACCCAGCTAACAACTGTTTACCCTTTACGTCGCGATATGACGTATATTCGACCACACACTAAACACCAACACACTTACGGGCTTCTCTTATTAGCGGTGAGCAGAACGCGAGACTCTCTGCGACAACACATACATCGGAGGCAAGAGACAAACAACCATGCCAATGCGGGAATCCAACCCGCGACCCTTCGAACCGAAGCATTGTCAGCACACGCTCTTAGCCACTTCGGCCATCCTGGTCGACTTGATAATAACACTGGCACACAAAAAAGTTGTCTATGTATTTCGACGCACTGAATTCGAATCTGACACTAGATTTGCGCCATCACCTTCCATTTTTTTGAATCGCGAAAGAACACT
>BOPP01000004.1:15643316-15662462 GCA_017312745.1 Gryllus bimaculatus | reverse complement strand
GGGCGGGGTCCGGAGCAGAGCGGAGAAAGAGGGTCGCGCCGATGCTTCGTCAACGCCGTCCGCGGCCCTCGCTGCCGGGTTAAGTGCGACTGGCCCAGGCCGCCGGGACAGGGCGTCGCTCCCGGGACGAAGCAGAAAAAGGGACTTCGATGAGGGAGTCCAGCGAAGGGACAAATTTCGCTTTCCACTCCATCGTTGTAGGGTTACATAGAAATTGCTATGCAATGAGATGAAACTCGTTTCGGTGATTGAATTAGAATTTTTTTTTTCCACGGTGAATTCTTATTAGAAATATGTTCTACGAATAATATTAAAACTATTTACAAACTATAATAAATTATACATGCGCAAAAGAAGTTTATTTAATTTATAAGACCCTTCTTAATAGATGACAACGATAACATTTTGCTTAAGTACCTCATCGGCTGCGGATGATAAACTTTTTTAATTCTTCTGGTGGCGGGACCGGAAATTATTTAATTATTTAGTCTGACGTAATCGAATATTACACTGTTTTTCTTTTGTATTATACAAAGAGAGATGGCATAAAATAAAATCATGTAATACACGATGATGAAGAAACTTTATCACCTTGACAAAGACACGTCACTTGGTGTAGTTTGTGCAGTAATAGCGTACTCTCATAGAAAAAGTATCTCTTTATCGTCGCGTATAATTAAATTACTAATTGCTAGTTGCATATATAAGAGCGCTATCCGGCCCCTAAAGACTTAAGTTCGTTTATTATTACGGATCAAACTGGGATTTTTTAATCACAAAGATAATTTTTTTGTACGTCACAGTAATTATACAAAGGCAACCACCAATGAAAACAAAAATTAAGTCATATATTACAATATATTTGCACATCAAAAACGGAATATTTTCAATATTTTTAGTAACGAACATTCCTACTATTTTTGCTTGCAAAATAACATTAACATTTTATATTTCAATTATTGAATTTAATTATTTCATTTCATATTTTAGTGTTGCGGGAATATACGACAAATACATGCGTAGCGATTAAAGTCCACCTCCAGGAATGGCTCAGAAAAAGGAGAATGAAGGAGAGAGACCAGCCTAGAAATCCAAGAAAACACAAAAACTTCAATCAAATGACCCCCCTCTTAAATTTCCATTGTAATAGTAGCTTTACTGCGTCAAAGATAATTAACTGTAGTCATTATCTCATCTCTGAAGACCTGGCTTCGAGCCATTTTGAATCTTTAAGGAATGAGCAGCCAGTTTATTCACCGCCCTTTTGTTATTTCATATTGATCGTAACACGAAACGTATAGACACTTGAGCGAGTTGATTGCTGTACGATACTCGGAAGGGAACGATCCGTCTTGACTTCAATTAAGACTTCAGCAGATTTAAGAAAATACCCGTCTCGCCAAAGTAGTAATCGAGGACAGATGCCGACTGAGCGCTCGTGTTCATCTCTGTGAAGATGCGGCCGTCCGTTGTTTTCGTTTTTGCAAAATGTTGTCTCAATTTTATCCGTCAAATTTTGATACAAATGTAGATTTCACGAGCTGCAATTTTTGCCTTAAATAATCCAAATGTACCAGACTGTCTCAATGTCTATTTTTTTCAATGAATTGAAACTCATTTTCAGAATGATATATTTTCTAATATTTTCAAGACCACTCCCCACGTTTGCTCATATTATGTCAACAGCTTGCCCAAACTGCAACAGTTTTTTGTTGTCATGGTATAGAAAAGTGGATATGAAAGATTACTAGAACCATTATGTATAAATGAAAATTCATTTTAAAAAAGAAATGCATTGCATTCCTTCATTCCTCAGAGTCCGACAAAAAATAAGTTCTTCACGCTTCACATAGACACCTTTTGACATAAATTTCACTTATACGCCATCGTAGATACATCGATGCATTATTTTACTTTGTTACGTTTTACATTTTCAATGAACTAAGCTAAGGTAAATTTGCATAAGGTAACAGTGTAATACATACGTATTCTCTAATATTTAACCGTACACTCCCGAATTAAATTCGCAGCACTTTCCACGCCCTCATTGTCGCCTCCCTCGCTCGCATAGAGGACATTATTGGACGCAAGTCTTAAGGCCTCGCCAGAATCCTACAATGCATTTAGCGATCTTGGATCTAAATGGAGATCTAGGATTTAAAAATTCAAAAACTTTCTAATACGTTCCGCTTAGAATTTCTACGTCTATTGACGAAATAAATTTGCAATAAAATAATTTGAGCTAAGAAAAGAAATCGTTGAACAGATGAAACATTTATCAATGTTTCCTCCAATTTGTGCAGCGCCGAAGCTAACAATTTAGTCAAATGCATCCATGCTTAACGTAACATGTATCCAATAACTAGGCTAAATTGGATTTACGAGTAAATAATACTAGTAAATACATTTTCACTTCAAAGAAATAAATAAAATAATGATGAGAAATGTTAAGAAATTAGATAATATTCGAATATCCTGTGCTTGAATCTAATCGACTTACAGTAATACAGTATCTGCCCACCGTGAGGCTCTGCAATTTTTGTCTGCCTGTAAAGCCATGTTTTGTTCTTCCGCCTATCTCGTCGGCCGCCGACGCGAGTGGTGGTCGCTGTAATAATTTACGCCAGAAGAAACCATTTGTTTCTCGTCCAACTTTTTAAGCGAGGGCTTAGAAAAGTTCGAAATCTCACGCTACACCCCACTACGTATAACTTGCATCTCCCACGCTATATATAACCTCCACTTTGTTTCCCTGAATTTTATTGAACCACCCTTCCACCGCTTTTTCCCGATTTTACTAATTAAAAGTTTGTGAAACTGTACCAAAGGGGACATTGTGCAGCAGCTCTCGTATTACTATGACTATGGAGCAGATAAATTTCCAAGCTTGAAGCTCATCATCTCGACAATTCCTTGCCTCTCTCGGATGTGCAAGTCCAGAGGAAAAAAAGAAGACGAAATCACTTCGAGTCCTTTGTTCTTTAATTCAATGGCCATGTATGGGCAAAACAAGACGTCCCCGGACCGCCTCCGCCGGAATCGCGAGCGCGCTCACGACAAAAGAAGGGATGCAACAAGAAAAATAATTATCTCGGTGGAGTGTGAGAGAAAGAGACAGCGGCACAGAAAAGGGAAAGAGCAATTCGCGGAAACACAAAAGCCGGGCACGCGAATATATAAAGAACCTTAAAGAAATAAGCGTAAAACAAAAGGTGAAAAGACTCCGCGAACAAAAGAGAAACGAAATTCTGAAGAAATAGAGGAAATCTCTTTCTCATCATGCTATACATTTTCTTAAAGGAAACGGAGAAAAATAAGCCTGTATCATTAGATATTTTACTTCTCGGAGAAAGCAGCGACAACGCAAGGGAATTATTAAATTACTTGCTCCAAGAAAAAGGTCAAAAACACTTTTATTTAACAAAAGGTGCTAAGCTTGATCGAAGGCTTCCGAGGGGAAGTATGGCGACGCCTTGGTAGCGGTGAGATATGCGCCCGGAGACACGGCCTCCGTGCACTCCCCGCCATTTCGCTCCACCCCCTCACCACCCCGCCCTTCGCAAGGCGCCATGCCGCCGCTGCCCGCCGCGCAGTAAGCCAAAGCGTGAGTCCGCGTGGATGCGCTTTTCAAGTAGGTCATACGCTAGCGAATGATTTGAAAACTATTGAGAAATGTAACTACAGTTTTTTTCAATCAGGCATGAGTTAAAAACAAGATACTTATTCCCGGATTTTCGTAGTATTCATTTACATATGAAAACCGATTTTGTTTCGTAAAAGAGAAACGCATTATAAAAATTATATATTTATAAATATATACTTCCAAAAGTATTTCAGATAACTCACCACACCCTTGATTTTCCTAGCCTATCTACATTTTCAAAAATTTCAAATATCATCATGAGCAAATAGTGAGATTATATTCAATGTACACTACTGCCAAAACTTACAATGAGTTTCAAAAAAACTATTATTTTCGAGCATAATAAAAAGGAAATAATTTATTTCTTAATTTTAAAAACCACTGTTTCTTACGCGTTAATAGAACACTATAATTTACAAAATGTGTACTATTTATTTATTTCGCCCCAGAAAATAAAAACATCCTGGTGGTTTATGGGGGAGAAGTACTTGTGTGGCAGCAGTCATCGTATTTCGTTTCACGAGAAAAAATTAAGAGGAAATTCCGATCGATAAATATAAAATTAGTTGTTCGTAGAATATCTAGTATTTTGTGTAACCGCATTGTCAACGATGAAGCTGATAGTAAGGATGAAACATGTATTTGAATATATTTAATTCGAATTCCCGACTTTGATTTATAGATTATATGCCCCGATTTCCAGCACCGCACAGTTGCCCCGTTTTCTAAGATTCAACATAATAGAAGAATTTGACGAATCTGTACAGGCAGTTTGGATCTGCGAGAAGATAGGTAAGAATGTGATTTTTAATAGTGTACCAAATGGGTATAGGCAAAGAGGGTTGTTAAGGAGGCATCTGCCTCCCCTAAATCTTCAAAATTCTATTTTCTTTCATGTAAAATATACCAGAAAGTATTCTTTACACATTTTTAATTACATCGTCTAATTTAAAGGAAACATTTCCCTTGCAGTATAGAGTGGTCGTTCACCTCCTTGTGTGACACGTGTGTTCGACACTGAAGGGAATGTGACACTGGTGTTCATTAACCTAACAGTTGGTTTGTATTAGTGACATTGTTAGTGCACTTAAACTAGTGTGTCAGTGCAAGTGGTGCCACTCAATAATAGTGCATGTTAACGTGAACACGACCAGTAATGGGAAACAAAGTACGCTCGACTGAAGAGCAAAACGTGCGAACAAAATTTCAAATATTGTTGCCACAAAATCGACGGTAACAATGGAAGATGCAACAATTGCAACAAGCATGCCAACGTCAACTTCATAAAAATGCAGCTAAAGGCATCAACTGATGTAACTGCAGGACCTCTGACCGGGTGGTTCTGTGTTCTAGTCCCGACGATTTTCGACACTAGAGATTCTGATCATCACCACGCGAATGCCGGAGCAGTACCCTCACAAACCGGCCACTTATCGAGTGCGTCCTTTCCTTCCTCTTCCTTCTTTTGTCCTCACCCCTTACTTATTCACACTTACACTTACAAGAGCTACACTACCACAAATGTCAGGAGAAAATCTGGGAGATTAGATCTCCCAGCTGAGGCGGTGCCTCACTGATGCGTCGAAAACATGCACTATAGTTACGGGAGTAACGGCCTTAACAGTTGACTTCTATTTCCTCTGTATGTACTTCTCACAAACGTGCTGCAACCTGTGAGCTTATTAGTAAGAATTCTAAACGACTAAGTAATGTAACTCCAAATTATATTTCAGACACCACACTTAAAAATAGATTTGATTCGAGAACGGAAGAGCTTGACCACAACAGTGACCCTCCTCACAAAAATTTCACCAATGTAGTAGTATCACGAAGTAAAATATTATGATTTTGCTAAGTATCTCAGTGGAAAATAGCATTACTTTACTCCAAAGAAGCTCGTACTAACTGCACCAAAATCCAAACGACAACCAGTGACGACTTTCGCACCCTAACATCACACTTTGCAAAAACGCTTTGGAATATCATACTTACACGTTGTCTGGAAATGAACAGTGACCAGTTATTATTAGAAACATTCCACCAGCTATTTCTGAAACAGATAGTATACTCAAAATATTGAATTCTCAGGTTTACCTAACAAAGAAAATGAACGATCATACGAAAATACAAATCATCTTGTGGTAGGTCTGTTATAACACTCAAACGCAGAAAAATAATGTCCCTTTAACAGTTCTTACACTGCGTCATCAAAGTAGAACCTTGAAGACACCGATCCTGACCAGTGTAATACGGGAATTATTAGGTTTTCGGGCATACTATAAAGAATTGTCGTCCCCAACATTACAGTATAAGATGCACAGGACCACAACATTGGTCGCAGAGTCGTGACACGTGATCGACGTGTGGGTAATTGCAATGAGCTGAGGAAATCAGTACCTTTTCTAGATTTTGTTTTCGCTTTTCACATTATGATTGAATCTTACCCGAACCCTCAATTATCGCTGTTGCATTACAAAATTGCTCTCTCTGCGCGCTGCTCGCAATCCCCTTTTTCTCTGCCGCGAGGAGGACTAACCACAAATGTTTTATTTCTAGATTATTTCATGATAGTCTTGGACTTTACACGAGTTGTTTTCATTTCGGTTTGTATTAATAAACTTTACAATACAATACTGCATGGTAATGGCACAGATGTTTTGTATGGGTATGACAGGGTTATTTAGAAGGTGGATGTTACCCTACAAGGTGAAAGTCGAGGAAAAGCCGGGTTGATGTGCGAAATTAGGAATTAATAAGGCAGCTATTGTGAGGTCACTTGGTCTCTAGGGAAGGCTTTGTGAATTCTGAGGAGGAGAGAGATTCATTCTATTGGAATAGAGGATCCATTGGGGGCAAATTGATGTGTGTACATGAAGGTAAGTGTAGTGGACGGATGAGTGAGACTATTGCAAGAATGCAGTGGTCCCTGTGAATTTGTGAATTGCGTGCAAATCAGGGTGCTTTGGTTATTCTGAGGATATTTTTGGAGTTGATGGAGGTTTGATACTTTGGAAAAATGGGGAAACGAATGTAGATTTCGCGGATGATGGTTTTGTATAAAGGGAGATTGTAAGTTTAAGTGGGGATATTCTGTTGAATAGGGGTTGAGATGAATTAGTTTGCCGTATGCTTTTTGAAGCACGTGATTGATGTCGTATTTCCAGGTGAGACGTCGATCAAGAAGACCAGCTGAAATAGTCCCGGGAAACAAATTATACCACTCCAGTTCCTCTGATTCCTACAGTTCAACTTATGGTCCTAGGGTTCGTGTCCAAATCGGAGAGGATTTTCGACACTTGCTGGATAGCTACGACAACGCGATTTCCCGGACGTACGGAATTGCTTCTGAGTGGCTCCAGGAACATTCTTTTGAATTTAAATCCTTCCATTAGCCACCAAAATCCACAGGCATGAACATTATTGAGCATATCTTTGATGGCTTACAACGTGCTGTTCAGAAGAGAGCTGCACCCCTCGTACTCTTACGAATTTAGTGCAGGATTCGAATTGCCATTTAACCTCCAGCACTACTTCAGACATTAGTCGAGTCCATGCCGCGTCGTGTTACGGCACTTCTGCGTGCTTGCGAGGGCCGGTATTCGGCACGTGTACCAGTTTTTTGGCTCTGCAGTGTATATTTGCGTAGCGGAGTGTGAATTATTTTGTCAGGGATTTTTGAAAAGGCAAGGGACAGGGATATTGAGCAATAATTCGGGGGAAGAAAAGCGAATTTACCTGGTATTATAAGCGGAATGAATGCAGCACGAAATGAATCCAGAACAGAAGATGGAATTTAACACACTATTACGCTTCAGCGTGACTAAATTATTGAATCTAACGCATGATATGGTGAGTTTAACTGGTATAATCATAGCCAAGAAGCGATGTTGCAAATTCATATGAAATTTGTACAGTTCCCTTTGTTGTCATCAACGTTTTCCTTGAAAAAATTCCAAATATGTTATTGTCTATGCGACACTACTAGTCGTGTCTAGTTACAACGTACCCACTTCAGCATATCGAAATTCACAGTTCCGGGACTGGATGTGAGGCGGGTACATCCGGATACCGGTATGACCCGGTATATAACGAAACTCTACAGTTTTCAGGCTTGAACTTATGTCGTATTCTGATACCAGAGCTATCCGCTGGTTGTGGCCGACCTCACCATATAACATTTGCATTTGTGGCCTGTTTTGTTGCTGCTGAGTCCAGTATAGATGTAATAAGAAAACACTGTGGTTCACATGCCGCTTGGTCTGATACCAAAAAACTTGGCATTTAGTGAGAAATTGTTTTCAATCCGTGTATTTCTTATTAGTCAACGGATAATGTGATTTCGTCAGCGACCTTCTTTTTTTCTAGAGTTCGCCTGGTGTGCTGCAAGGCGTACAATTGCCCCTTTTGTGCTACTCTAAAATCAGCGTGTCGCAACTTGCAACATTGTTTGACGATGTTTTCGAATAAAATAATACCTCTTTATATTCCTTTTTGTCATTATAAGTGGACCACGCTAGTTGACATAATTTCGTTCAAGCTAATCTGGGCACTCTCAATAAAGTGCTCACGCTGGGTATCTTTAAATTAACTTACCATATATATTTTATCTCTATTGTCTACAAAGATAATTACTAGTATCTCGCAATAATGACGTCGTGTAGTATGACAGTATGCATTCGTTCAATGACGTGATTGGAATTGTTCAATCTTTCATACTATGAAGATTAATTGGGTGTTAAACCGTTAGGTATTGTGTGACCTTAACATAAATTTCCTAATTAGACGTGAAACTCTCCGAGCTAATGACACTGCAAATCAGTCTTCGTACGACCGTAGGTCATGCAAGAGTCACATCACAATTCAGAGAATCAACGAAAATTAGACTCGCGCCATTCTTTTAAGCGTCACTTCTATCCGCGGGAAAACTGAAGAAACTTTGGAGCAGTTTTTGAGAAAATATTTTGTTTTAATTATCATTAATTTCAAATCAAAATTAGGCTTAAACTGCTCATGTTTTAAACTGAACATAACCTTCTTAAAGAACTGAATTTTTGAAGCATACTTTGTCTCAGGCAAAAGTTGGTGCTGTTTTAAAGAAAAAAAATGCGTTAAAAAAAATAAAAATGGCCTACATTTCGCGAAACTACGCAACAACTACTCATATTTTGGAAAATTTCTACTTGACCATTTTAAGATCTGTCCTTAAGAAATAGATTAAAGTACAGATTTGATAGAGGAAAAATATATATCTTCAATATTATAGTTGATGTCCCCAAAAATTACACTTTTGCAATTTTCGAAAGATCTGGGATTTCAACAACTATGAGATTTGTACCATTCTCTTAAGCATTTTTTACGCTATCCGAGGACAAAGTTTAATAAAAAAATTAGAGCCATTTTTGAGAAAATGTTGAAAATGTTTTAGGTTTCATGGAAAATATCGTCAACAATCAAAGTATCCTTCTAATACTCCCAAGCCCTTGAGTTCGTTCAGATCGATCGGGGAATATGAATTTCGAATCGGAGAAAATTGGCTGAACGCTTTAGGCGCTAGCGACGACCATAGACAGAGAGAGGCTGTGCCGTCACTCGATTTTTCAATGTAACATTTCCCAAAACATGTATTCTAACTACACCACCTGTTGGGGGAAGTAATGTACCAAATATATAGCAACAGGATTTATCCACTGTTTCGTTACGAGGTCTCGTCAATAAACATTTTTCTGACGAATATTCGGTGTTTCGGCTCACTATTACATAACTTTTCCTTCATACGAAATAAGTGTGAAAAATAAAGAAATAATCGTTTGTAAATAAATAAGCAAAACATAAGCAGTATCCATGCTCAATTTAGGGGGGATTGCAGGAATTACATGGATGCCATTTGCTTTCTTATTAGTTTTTTTTCTGTAGAACACTTCGAATAATTTTGTGACGTCCTTTCATATTGCCGCAACCCCTCAGGGTTGCGACTCCCAAGTGGGGAAATGTGGCTGCAGAGAAAAATGAAATTACTCTCTGATCGTGACCAAGTGATTTTGTATTCTAAATACGAATATACAAATATATATATATATATATATATATATATATATATATATATATATATACGTATATATCTTGGTTAGATACTCATGCTTCTTTCTTTCTTTAAAACAGTGAAATTGAAACACCCTGATGATAAATATGTTAAAAGACTGTTTTACGTCGACTTCAAAGGTTTCACTTGTTTTCATCACCAGAATGTTTGCTTATTAAATAGTTTCCAAGGCTTTGTTGTCCATACTCTATTCATTAGTAAAATATATTATATGCATGCATTTTTTCACTACACATTTTATTTGAACACTTTCAAGTTACAAAGCTGATATATCTATTAACTACACTTGCAAGCCTGTAATTCAAATTTGTCACATCACTTTCTAATCTTCGCAGAGTTTGCAACATGAAAATGATTCAGCTGAAATCAAGGAACCGTTTATCTCGTAATACTGAAAAATGAAGAAAACGGTGTGAACATTCCTTTCTTTCTCTGATGGCATAGAACCTACGGAGTTTTAGAAAGACAAAACTATGATGAATCATCATCGTTAATAAATATTAATATCTACATGCCTAATTAATCCTCAAGTAAAACATCAACGGACGTAGAAACGCATCGATATCGATTGATTGATGTTTTCGGGCACTCAAATGCTATGATCATTAGTCCCGGTAGTGTAGTGTGTGTTTTATCCCGAGGGATGGCAGTGTTACTCCCCTGCTGATGTGAAGATAAGGTGCCAACTTACAAGTAGGCTTGCAAGTGATTTCCCTCGCAGGTACCTCCCCAGCCCTCTCAGATCCAGATGAGTCGCAGTGTAGTGTATGTATGTGTAAGAGGAGAGGATATGACAAGGAAGAAGAACGAATGATTGCGCCAGCTCGTGGCTGATTTTTTAGGGCATTGCTCCGGCATTCTCTGGGTATTGATCGGAGAAACCACGAAAAACTACAAGTCAGAGCAGCCGGCCGCTGGAAATCTCGTAATTGAGATCGAAGATTATCATTGTACTAAACCGGATTTTGGACGCCTCCACTTTCAAGGCTGAGTGATGAACCGTTGTAGAAGGGCGCGTGGCTCACAAAGTGGGAGAGGGAGAAAAGGACCGCGACCTTCTCAACTTTCCCATTGTCCTTTCGATCCTCTGCTTTCCCTATACCAAAAGACCACCTCGCTCGAGTCGCCCAAGGCCTACGCGACTCATTCAGGATCAGGTAGCTTTCTTCTCGCTGGTAGTAGCCAGTTATTCTGTTAAAGCAGTCTTCGACGTTGTGTCAATCTCTTCACACATTTTTCCAATGTTCTTCAAATTTGAATCGAAAATGATTTAAATAATTTGAAATAATAAATATACACGTATTTTTAAAATGTAATCTCTATTTTAACTTTGTTAATAATATTGTCGCCAAAGTGAACATACATATGATTAATAATCTGTTCTGTACGTTTTATTACATGTTAAATTATTTCAGAGAATTGATTCATTCTCTTCACTTGAGTATAATATGCATTACATATAGTAACTTACATATTTTCTTAATACGTCCTGGGACTATGGACACTCAATTCCACCGCCGCACGCCAATTTCTTCCTTCTAAGATCAATTTTCTAAGTGAGAATGGCGCTTCAATGCTATTAATGTGACACACATGACCAAACTATGTAGATGGGAAATAGAACAAGTGAACAAAGTGGTCATTAACTAATATACAAAATGGTCGGAGTGGCTCTTACCATTGTCTTGCCCCAAGACACAGAATTATCACATGTAGATATTCTTTCTAATATACTATAAACAATGTGAATATACAAAGTCCTACCAATCATTTATTGTTTAAAATTCGGGGATAAATTCGTTGTATGTGTTGTATTCGTTCTATTCGTAAATATGTTGTATGCAGTTAAATCCAGTTAAAGTTTGCGACATGTTTTAATTAATCTGAGGAGTTATGAATTGTCATGCTCTGAAAATGGTGCATGTGAGTACTATAATCGAGAATTACGTGTCTAATAGAATTGTAAAACAGTAATTTCTTCCTCTCTGAACACATTAAGATGTTTTATGAGAATAAGTCATTACATATTTACCCCTGACATTGTTTTCTACGCTATAATAATGTAAACATGATAATTTCGTTTTAAAGTACATTGGCAGTAATGTATTTATGGAGAAAGTAAATCACGAAACGCAGAATCATTCTCCATATGCATTCACAAGCCTACGTAAACGTCTGGGCAGTAAACATTAACAACTTTATGAAGCCGTGTTCATAATTACCTTCCAGCAGTGAAAACGCGGCGATTGACATATCGAGTGTTAAAGAAAAGAAAATATTTTACTTCTGAAGACAGCTTAACGATGTGATGAAGAAACGAATCTCATATTACGCAAACGATAACACTGGGGAAATTTTTTTCATACTTACAGGATGAAAGTAGAAGATTTCGAAGAAAACGATCGTGCCATTTTGAAAATCATTATAAAAAGTTTCTATCACACACGGTTCAAAAGATAGGAGCATCTTTAGTATTTGAGGTAAACAAAACTCTATACTAATTTCCTCAATGTCACTTTCGTTATATAACTACTAAACTTTATGAGCAATCTTCGTTTGTAGCAAGAACAAGTTAAGCATGAATACGCATATTCCTGTAATAATATGCAGACATTGAAATGGTTTCCACAACATTGGTAGAGCAAATCACAATGGTTTGAGTTATCCATACAACCACAACCTAAGGTACGTTGTGCAGGTGGCACAACACTGGTGAGCAACCCATGATCACAAACACGTCCGCCAAAGTATAAAGAATACGCAAGTTTTGTAAATTCATATTTTTTCCCTTTGAAGTTTGGGTGTAAATCTTCCACAAACGTAACAGATGGTATCGCATGGATTCGCACACATTCAATGTGAAATGACGATTTGCATTTTATCGAACCTATTCAATTCTACAGATCATGTGGCGAATTTCACTTTGTAAAAATCACAGAATTACATTACAATTGTCAAATAAATTAATGTATTAATGAATTTGAGGCACCCGCAAATCAGACACGAACATCACAGTTCTGCATGACACCGATTGACTCAGAACCTTCCACACCAACAGTTCGATACTAGTATACTTGCGATAAGCTAAGGTACTAATATGATTTCTTTCAGTGACTGAAGCGCAGTAGATATGAGAGTGCAGTGACTTGTTTACAAAACATCCACAAAAACCTACTAAGCCCACTAAGTCCTAATTGAGTCCCATCCTAATTGAGTCCCACTAAGTCCTCATAATTGAGTGTAACTACCAGTTGCGAGAATTAAGACATCACTCTGCGAATATAGAAAGTAAAAACAACCTGCTGATATCTCATGAAAAAGTCATAGTCTCCTTAACAAATATATAATTTTTGAATAGATTCTATGTGTATTGATTCTACATATCTTACAGATGCAATTTAAATGTTCTATTTCAGCTACTAAGGTCGTTAGACCCGCAAGTGTAGTGCATATTTCATTACAGAACGGAGCTGTGATCTTCCTCCGCTAAATGATGTGATCTGACGCCGATATTCACGTCTGTTTGCTGGGTTTTCTTTATCCAGGTATCTCCCACCTACAGAGCACCGCCACGATCTCTACCGGAACGAGCTTTAAGCTACCGTCTGTTCTACCGGCGTGTGTGATAGTGAAGTGGATGTGGGTGGGTGGGTAAGTATGGGATGAGGATAGGACAAAGAAGTAGAAGGAAAGATCGCGCGCGGTCCGTGGCCCGTTTGTTAAGATATTACTCTGGCATTCGCCTGATATTAATCAGAGAAACCATGGTATACTACCGATCAGACGAGTCGCTCACTAGAATTTTTAACCAGATTGCGTCTGAATTAAGGAACAGCAGCGAGGAATGATGAAGCATCTCTACATCGCCATTCAAGAGCCGCGCAGTATTCAGCTGAGAGCTTCCTTTGCGCAGACTGCGCCTCAGCTTCCCACGATCCCACACTGCGCCGCGCAGTGAGAAAGATGGATGACTTACACGAACAAAAATGCAATTGACCACGCCCAGTTTCAGTTCGTCGCAATGCACCCAGTAACATGTTGTGTCGTGGCAGGGACCGTTTGTTGCTTTAGGTCTTTTGCAACCAATGAGTTTCAAACGATTATTGGCGCAAGCAAAGACGGAAGTGTAATAATAAAAACAATGCTAGCAAATAAACAAAAATAGCAATAATTACTGAGCAACCAAACAATTAATACAATAAATTCAAAGAAAACTATAAAAATTGGCTTAAATTAAGAAAGATATGCATGAAATTAACGTCACAAAAATTAAAAGATCGTAACAAAATGTGAAACCTTTGTATTTAGCATATGACTAAAAACACACATTTTTAGACACCTGATATAAAGATTTTGGATTTACAACTTTGAAATGACTCGAAAATAAAGGAAATTTGATTATACTCCATAATCGTTTTGAAGGATAACTGGAAATTTTATGAACTGGCCATTGGCAGCTTGATTGCAGCGTTTAATACGTAGGTTTCATGAACATAAATTTCGTGGAGATATTTTGCCTTTAAATTTTATCTAGGTTCTGTGTATTTTCGAAAAAGTAAATTTGTTTTATCAGAATCACACGCTTGTTTATGACAGTTTGGATGATTGATTGACGATTCCGGGCGCATCAACTACAAAGATCATTATTCCCGTAAGTGTAGTGCATTTTTATTCGTCAGAGGCGGTGATCTTCCCCTGTCGGCTAGCGAGATCCGGCGCCGACCTACGTCGTCTAGCGAGGTTTTCCCCTACCAGGTACCTCCCACCAGCGTGCCACCGCCCCAGTTGGGACTAGTCCCAACTAACAGGTCCTAAGCTAACTGGTCTCCCTACAAGTGTGGTAGTGTAGTGCATGTCAGTGTAAGTGTGTTTAAGTAATTTGGAAAATAGGACAAGAAAGGGGAAGGAGATATCGTGCGCGGTCTGTGGCCCGTTTGTTAGGGTACTGCTCCGGCATTCGCCGGTGTTGAACGGAGAAACCCCGTAACACTACCGATCAGACCAGCCGGCTGCTAGATACATCTTCCTGACAACAGCTCAATTCAACCTGGCGGTCTAGCTAGTCTCGAAAATCCTGCCACCGCTCCGCCGGGACTCTAACCCTAGGACTTCCCAGTCACAGGCACTGCAGTGACAACAGTTGATGCTCTGAGGCACCTTTACCAGTATGAAATTTTAGTTTCCCGAGTTGTTTGAAGTAGTTTTGAAGGATTAGAAGTATATACCTGTATTGATGTAATAGTTTTGTATGCTGAATGAGCAAAGGGGACACTGTATGTACACCGTCGCTCTCGGAGAAATTCCCTTCTGCCTTAAGCCTCGAACAGACGAGAGACAACCTGATTGCCTGCAGTCGCACGCACGAGAACACTGGCTCAGTACCCTTCCGGGAAAGACCAGATGTAAGCCACACAGGTTGTCTAACAGGGTTTGTACGTTTCTGGGTAATTCCTATACGTGATTTAATCATTGCTAAAATGAGAAACAAATGGAATCATAGAATATTTTTGTACAACAGTGAAATTTGATATAAAATTTGTATATAAAAGCATTTTGGTCTATGTTACAATCCCATCAACTTTAAAAATATTCATATTATAGTTTTAGAAGGAACACCGTGAGTCACTGCCGTTTGTTAATTGTCAGTTAGGCAACACACTTGACGTTTATGCATCGTATGACGGTCATGGATGATCTTTAGTGTTACAGGGATTCCAGCAACTCTCATGTTGAATAAAAAATAAGACGAGGAGATGAAGGAGGTAACAGGAAGAAGAAGAAAATAAAGGATCAGGAGCAGTGAAAAAGCAGAAGGAGAAGGGAAATAAGGAGAAGAGTAGAAATGGAAAGAGAACGAAGAGAAAATAGAAAAAGGAGAATGAGGAGAAGTTGGGAAAAGAGAAAACGCCCCGATACAACAGGGCCTCAACAGCCAGTTGAAATGTAAAAATTGAAAAATTAAAGTAGTATTAAACACGAACTTTTGCAGGAAATTGAATAAGCGCAATTGAAATCATAAATTAGATATTATTATAGTTTAAAAATAGGCAAGTTAGAAGTTACATTTCGACAATATTTTTAATTGTCCGAAATAATAACATCGTGAAGCACGCGGATGGATGTCGGTGAAACAGTTGGATGTATCCTGGTCTCTGGAAGCGACCGTCTCGGACCACTCGCCAGACGACGCGATGCCGGCGAATGTGGAGGCGGAGGCGGAGTTGGAGGCGGGCGCAAAGGCGACGGCGGCGGCGGAAGCCACGTTGACCATCCCAATGAGAGAAAGTTGAACCTGTAGCGCTCCCGTACGCATGAGAGCTTCACGCACAGCCCGGAGGAAATGCTTGCTCCAGCTGCTACCGAGCACGAAACTGCTCTGCCGCAATCGTTACCGCACACGACTATCTTTGTGATGTGCGCCGAAAAAGACATCTCTGAAGAAAAAGACGAAAGAAAATGCGGCAATGTTAACCATTCAATTACAATTGACGTAGGGTAACAATACCATGCAGTCATATTTTGTAATACAAAACCTCTCTACTGGTAAAATTGAGGACATCAAGCAAGAATTACGTTAGTGTTTCTCCTCAAATACGGTTGAAACCTTCATTTCGTGAACGTGGTGTGACATTTTCTTTAAAGTAAAGAAGCTCATGTTTACATTCTTGCATTTAAATTGCATGAGCATAAAACGTGTTGTCACTGGTCCTGGGTGTGAGTGTCCATATTTACTCGTGCTGCTTACACTCCTGCTGTAGTACACTTGATATTGCGTTGCTCACGAACTTTTCACGGGACGTGGTCGTTTCGAGGCCTCCTATTTCATCGTACTAATATACAGAGAGAAATACATCACAACGTCCATTTACACCACTCTCTAATTTTAATTACAAAGATATCATATCGATCAGTTGGTGCGTGGTTTATTAAACGATCACGCGTAAATCGAACATTTATTAACAAATCGAACATGTCATTTATTGGAATCCATAAACTCATAATTAGATTTTTATTGATATTACTGAGAACATCGTACGTAATTACGTTGCACACGTGTTAATGTATGTTCTTTAAATCTTCAAGGACTTGAAGCTTCTTACACAATGGCAAAACGTTAAAAGTACGTTACGTAAATATTCATAGATGTTTCTCGAATACTATATTTGTGAAATAATATGTTAACATAGAATCAGTAATATTTTTATTATTTTTATAGTAAATTTTATAATTTCTAATCAAATGATATTCCTTTAAATGGTATCCCTCCAAGTGGTATTCTTAATTCCAAATGGAAATGGTAATTTCTAATTAAATGGTATTCCTTCCTTCCTGCCTTCATTTCGTTTGCATAACTTTTTTTATGAAAAAGAGTTAATCGTAGAAGGCATTACATGACTTTTTCGAATATTACACACGATGACAAAGATCCATTGTTTATATGGAAGTTGAGACCTGTTTAGAGATGTCGGGACTTGATAACTAAAGCTCACTTTCTCCGCCTCTCGTGAAGCAATACATTCCACGCCCGTCAAAACGGTGGGGTGGCCGATTACCGCGGCGATCCTCAACCATACTTTATTTTTATTTATTTTGATTTCAAGTTAAGGAATTAAATTTTGAGTATCATACTGATCGAGAAGAACTCGACTCCCTACTGGAGAAAGCCGAACGGTCAATGCGAACTCGCTAACGACAGAATATATTGGATATGCAAAATGTGAACCCTGTTTTCAAATTGTGTGTGAGCACTGCATAATTTCCAAGGTTAATACACTTTATTTGGGAAGTTTGTAGGCATGTTAGAAATTAAATGTATTAATTATTTATACGAAGCATTGTTCAAACTACGCAATGCATTGTCTTCGTTCTCCCGTAGATCATTCCACGACGTATTCTTTCGTTGAGCATGTTAAGGGATAATACACATCACTGAATATTTTTATCTAGTTCAATAAATAATTAAAAACTAATCACAAACTTATATTTACTTATTGCTATACAGATATAGAAATAATTCTCGCTCAGAAATACTGTGAAGTTCCAAACATAAATCATTCTATTGATTGTAACAATGCCATATTTGCCAGGCTAGTCATTATTCCTAAATTTCTGAAAAATACATACAAACTTTCAAAGATATTGTTTAGTTTTCTCTCTCTTCCAAATAACTCTGATAGCACATTTAGATATTCTGTGAATTTAGTAGAAATAGTAAGAGTACATTGCCGTATTCCTGTAGGTAGACTAGTATTTCCTTATTCCATATATGACGAATAGTTCATTGAACTAATCGAATATTGTAAAGCTCAATTTACTATGGTGCACGATTCCCTCACCGAACGATGCATCTCTTCTTAAGTAGTGTTTCGTAACATGGAAGATAGCTGCTGTATGCCACAAGACACATTAGTCTATGCACAATTTATCTTGTAGTGGATGAGGAAAACTTTCAGCCAATCCACTCGGAGATTCAAAACTATTTTCATTTTATCTTCACTTTTTACGTTATTTTTTTCTGAAATAATGAGAGGCTAGAAAAAGCCACATTTTCACAGACATTGAAACCATGTAGAAATCATTCCTTGTTCTCGTGGGTGATCGTCTGTTTTTGCCTGACTCTTTTTTCATAATTCCAGACGCTGCATTAATCGTCAACTCATCGATATAAGCAAACTTGTTGCACAAAGAACCCCCACTGGACGATATGTAAGGAAGAATTATCTAAGATGTCTCGCAAGAGACAACAATCAGATGCATGACTTAACACGTATTAAAGACGTCATGAAGCATTCTCGCAGAGAAAGTGCCACTTGTTACCCGAGGGAAGCACTTTTGAACACACTACCAACTAGTGGGGCTTAAACAGCTTGGACTTTTTCGCCAATACTTTCACGCAAAATTACGCGAAAAGTACTAAAATTTTAGAAAAACTCTTCATGACGTTATTCCAGAATCTATCTTTAAGGAACTGATTTAATTAGGGGAACAAATTTCTATCTTCATAATTGTAGTTGTCGGAACAATCCGGAAAAAATTTGAAATTTTCGAAAAATTAGAGTTCTCAACGAAAATGAGACCAACATCATTCCTTTAAACGTCCTTCACACTATCCAACAACAAAACTTAATCAAAAACGATGGAGCAATGTTTTTTAATTGGAAAATGTCTAGGGACTTCATGTAAACAACTCCCCAAAATTAAAATATCAGTTTTAATATCAAGACGCAGCGACATCGGCCAGATCGATTGGGGAATATCAATTTTGGAGAAAATCGGCTCCACGGTTTAGCCGTTAGCGTTGTTCACAGACGGACGGACAGATAGACCGATGGTTGTTGTTTTTTTTAATTTATTGTCTACCTGTTCAACATACATGTTTTTCAGGGTTGTGAATACAATCATA
>BOPP01000004.1:15618702-15629373 GCA_017312745.1 Gryllus bimaculatus | reverse complement strand
CGCCGCGCCGTCGCTCCCCTCCGAGGGGGAGGACAGCGGGTGGCTGCGAGTGAGGTCATCACGTTCTGTTTTAAGGAAGGGAAAAGTAGACGGGGGCCCTGGAAATAAAAAAGGAACGAATGCATAAAGGCTGAGGGTTAAGACTTTGAAAAGATGAAACGCTGATGGAAAGAAGGGGAAGAAACAACGAATCACAAGAGGCCGCGGGGAGACAAAATATGCACGCCGGGAAGGAACCCAGCCCGAAAGAAGAACTAGCAAAACACGTCAATATAAAACTGGGAAATGCAGCGTGCTCCGCGCCGAGTGGGCAGCGAATGAGGGGCGCGCAGGAGGGGTAGCTGCGCGGGAGGGGCGAGGGAGGGGGCGTCCTGCTGGGCAGAGGAGCTCTGAAGACGTTTTCCACCCAGTATCACTGCAAGCAATACCACCCGCACATCACGCAGCTCAATCCTATCGGTGTAAAGCATTGGAAATTTCCTATTGCACTTTTGCGTACGAAATTTGAACACCATAACCGTATATTCTTAAAATATAATTTACTTCTTTAATAATGTTACAAATACCTAGTGCGCACCGACATCCCCCTAAGAATATGCGAAAGAAAATAAAAGTTCACCCCGTAACAAATCACCAGAATTTCACAATTACTTATTTTTAATGTAGTTAAACAAATTAAACGGAAAATTATAATTTTCTTTGTATTAAGTCTGGCAAACAAATATTTGTTAAAAAAGTACCACTCAAGAGTCCAAAAAAGTTTACTTTCGTAAGTTCAGTTACTCATGTTCATGTGTTTTGAATACCCGCCTCAGTTATAATTGTGTAATAACGCAGTTCCGTATTAATTATTTTTTTAAATATAATATTGTGGAGACAAAAATAATAATTGGAATAGGCGCTGTCGTTTGTTAAATATTTCTATAACTCAATGTTATATTGAACATTATCTGATTTCATTTAGTACAAAAGATTTGACATCACCAAATATTACTGGGTGTCGTCGATAAGCTGAGACCATAAATGTAATCATGTGCAATAACATAAAAAAGGAGAAAAAAGTTTAACACCAAAAATAAAAATTCAACGAAAAAGCTTTACTGAAGCGAAATGTGGAAAACCTAATTATTATTTCCATTAATTTTATTCCTATTAATTTTAATATTAGATGTTAGTTTGGCCCAAATTCGTACGAAACTTTTACAAGTACTAAGTTTTGGAACTAGAACGGTAAAAAATATCGAACTTACGAGATCAATGTATAACTCTCTTTCTACACTCACTACCTAGTAAACAGAACAGGAAAAATTGGACAAGTGTTTCAGATTTCTTATATGTTGCTTTCTTGTGATTTGCTGGTTGACCTAAAATCTCGCTGGCTTCTTTCTACTACAATGAGATCGATAGGAAGACGTAACTATAGAAAAGAAAGTTGCTTCTTATTGCGCCAGTGCTACATATGTTCTGCAGTGGAAAGAACACAATGCAAGTGTTTATCTCGTTGTACGTACACAAACTTTCATTTTGGGATGTAAAATGACGCAAACACAATTACAATTACTTTTGAAATACTTTTCTTATGAAAAATTCACTCCATTACCGAATTGGCAATTCAGATTCGTTTCGAGTGTTCGAAATTTAGCGTTCTGATTTTATCCTAGTTAACTGACACATAAAGTGAAAAGTTCAAAATCTAATATTATCGTATTAATTTAATTATTTTAATTAAAATAAGTATGTTTGTTTATTTAATAAAGCAGGAAATATTTCACGCCACTTACAAAAAACATTCAAATTAAAGGCATCAGGACAAAAAATTGTTGTTTATTTATTTAGAGTTACTTAGTCAAAAAACAGTAAAAGCTGGATGTGATGTATGGGAGAGAAGACCATCTCTGCGTTCCAGAATTCCTTCCTATCATTTTAACTATAAATAGTTGAAATATGAGTAAAACTTAAAAAGAAAAAAGGAGAAAAAGAAAAAGCGCGAGAATAGCAACATTTGGAAAACTAGACATTTTCCTTCCCAAGAGTTATAGAAAACTTAACGGTAAACGAACTGCAAATTTCATTTTTATGCATTGCTAACAAAATAGTACCTCGCTCTTTCCACTTCTCCTACCACTACAAGCAAAAGGAGAGTTCAATAAAACGTGCGCATAATGAAGCTTCATTTATGTCTAGAAGCAAAACAAGGGGTCATCTCAGCATTTCCTCAATGGATCAGGGGAACTGGACAAAAACCTGATCGCGATGGGGGTCATTGACCCGGAAGCTGAAGTACATTATTTGTTACAAGCATATTCACGAAATTGACATTAAAAAACAATTAACCAAATATAATATGTACAGATACGTTTATTATAGATCGACTAAAATTGATACCACACTTTTTCTTTTAATACCGCACATTTTCTGCTGAATAAAAATATATCAATGAAAATGAACGAGCATATGAAGTAGCTAGCGTACACAAACGCGCCGTGATTCAAGGGAATTCTGATATATTTGGAAATAAAGCAAATAATAGTAGACAACTCGAATTTATGATTAATTGAGTTAAATGTCACATCTCAAGAAGTGCATTGCGACATTTTTTCGGTGTTTTTAATGTAGAGTATGATATCATATTGATTTATTTATAAAGCTACATGTTACTCGTTTACCGAAGGTGTCTGAGTAAAGCCTGTTTATACATAATACATGTTATATTTATATACGATAATACATGCATTCATATCCGGACGTTTCCGGGCGCCTCAAATACTATGGTCATTAGTCCGCTTATTGCAATGCATGTTATATTCAGGGAGGAGACGGTGTTTCAGTAATGTGACAACTGGCGACTTACCCATCGGCTTGGAATAGTGTCTTCCTCCAGGTATCGTCACCAGCGGCTTGCTGTTGCAGCCAGGACAAGCTCTAAGTTATTGTTTGGTCTCGACATGTGTGGTAATGTAGTGCATCCAAATGCGAGAGTGTGTTAGGGGAGAAGAGGCGAAAAGAATGAGGAAGGAACGACTCCTCGTAGTCCGTGCCTGTTTGCCAAGGCACTTCTCTGGCATTCGTCTGGTTGTGATCGGAGTAACCACAGAAAACTGCAGCCGATCGCTAGAATTCCTCTTGTCAGCTAGGGAATTCGATATATCTATCAAACTACTGTTGAAAATCCGGCACTGTCAAAACTCGAACTACAGCCCCCCCCCCGGTCGGAGTCGCTGCAGTTGTAAGGGTTGTTACTCTGAGGTATCTCGTCGGGTATACCGTTTTTTGACATAACCATACTTTCAAACATTTCCTCCAAGTCGTACAGAAGCTCTTCATTGCGAGGCCGCTCGCGGGGCGAGGGCAGCGGCCGGGGAGAAAGAGGGGCCGGCCGCACCTCCGCTCGCCGCCAGCGCCTCATTGAGCGTCCCGGGCGGGGGGAACAGCGGGACAGCGCAGGAGCGGCGGATGGCGGGAGACGCTGCTCTCTCCCTCGCGCCGCCGCGCCCCGCACGCCCCACTCGTTCCGCCCGCCGGCGCACGCGCCCCAGCCGACGGAAGCGCGAGGCCGTGCGAGAGGTGTGACGACAATCAGGGCCGGGGGAGTGGGAAGCTCGCGCCTTTGCTTTAACTTTCATTGAAGATGTCTTTTTATGAAAATAGCAAAGGGGTCTAGAGCTCTTCTCATTTACTCGTTATGCACTTTAATTATTCTTGGAACGTATAGAAGAAAGTGGGGGTGAACACGGGGAGGCAGAGGCGGGACGACGGGGAAGAGGAAGCACAAGACAAGAGGAATGTGACGAAGAAAACTTGGGCCTAATCATTGTTATGATCCGGGTCTATGCAGGGTGTCCATTTAGAGGAAATTAATTGAGGAAAGCGCGGCGAATAAATGCGGACAAGTCGGGGGGAGGGAGCAGCGCGGAGGAGACGAGCTGGGTGGGAAGGAGGAGGGGGCAGCAACGGGGTGGCAATCGCGTAGCTCGACTGGGGGCTCGGAGAGTTTTCGGGGCGGGTGGCAGTGGGCAGTGGACTTGAGGCAGGGCAGTTGGAAAGCTGTTGTCACTAAGGCGCTATTCAAGCGGGAGAGCGGGGAGACTAATAACAGATGTAGCGAGTTCAAGTAAAGATGTCTGATGTAAACAGCAGAATGATCGAACGATGTAAATTATGGAAGCGCGGCCGAGACAGCGGTGGGCAGGAAAAAAACTTATAAACGAGATCAAGATAGAAGACAGCGGAAGAATGATCACGTCGTAAACAGGAAGACAGTGGTGGGGCAGCGGATACAGCGAGAGAAAGGGGGTGAACGCTCTTGCCGATTGCGTGCAGAGCGCGTGTGCCAGGGGAAACTGGAAAGATGGAACTAACGTAGGGAGCGAGTGCACGAGCGGGTGGTGCGAGCGTGAGACGCGGGCAGACGAGCGGCGCGGCGAGCGCGGATAGGGGAAGGGGGTGCGTGGGAGAAGGCGGTGGTGTGGTATGGCGAACCGTACTCGCGCTGCGTGAGCCGCCGGCGTGGCAGCGGGGGAGGGGAAGGGGCGGGAGGCGACGCGGCTGGCGGGGGCGCGGCGGCTTGAAAACTTTTCTCATCGGCATCAGATTGTTGGGCGTGGGTGCAATTTATTCGGAGCGGCAGGGCGGGCGCTCGCGGGACGGCGTGCCCGCACCTTGCTCGGTGGCGGTCTGGGAAGGCATCCGAAAACTCTAATTGGAGCCATCGCCGGGAACTTGGTGGCGCGGTGGCGGCGGTGGCGCGGTGGCGGAGGTGGCGCCCGCGGCAGGAGGGTAGTGCGTGCGGCTGCCGGCTCGGTGGCAAAGGAGCGACTCGGCGCGCGTTCGCTGGTCGCCGAGAAGGACTTCCTCCCCGACCCTGAGCCTCCGATGACGCGGACGGATGGGAGGCCCGTGCCCGAAAGTGGCCCCTCGATCACCGCCGCGGCATTGCTCCAGCTGGCCTCTGCGCCCTGGCACACTGGCATCCGCACCTTCATGCGAAAAATATGCAGATGCGCCACCATTCTTCTGTTTCCACAAAGAGTGCCTGCTTTGGGGTGCTATTCGCGGTGATATATTCATAGTTGAGATATATTCGGTTAAATACCATAATGTTTCCTCTCATGTTGTTTTCGTTTCTTTCAAACAACAAACAATTCTTTGCACGAATTATACACGTTGTACATTTTTGCTACAAAAATTCATACAAGTTTAAGCTTGTATATCGAGTAAATCTTGAATATCATTTTTCTTCTTTTAATGGACGACGTGTTTCCAAAGGGGAAATATATTCCCTTGTCTTTCGTAATTACTACCTACTAGCCAAAAATTAAAAAGACTGAGACTTCTTTACTGAAGAGTTTAACAAACACCTGTGGGTAATTCCGGTTTTCCTCATAGAAGAAAGATATCTGAAGAGAACTGAGGTAACTTTTCCTTTATATGAAGGCTGATTGAATTTGAAAGATTTCGTAATGAACTTAATTTAGTGTGAGGTACGAAGATATCCAATCTAGAGTAATCCCACGAATTCCATTAGAAGATTGATTTAAAAGAAAAATATTATGGCCAAAGATGTCAAGAGCTTTTAATAGACCTAAATATATTCCAATAGGTGCCCCATTTTTATCCGTTGTTGAAATAACATCTTAAACAAAAGAAAAAGTGGCAGTTTAGTAGATTTTGGTATTCTAAATCCATGCTGAATCTGGAAAAGCTTCATCTTTTCTAAGAAAATTTCCATTTGTTTAAAAAATTCTCTAATATTTTTGAAAAAACTGGCAAAAGAGTAATTGACCGTTAACTTTGAATTTCATCTTTTTAAGTAGCTTCTTTTTTGGAATAATAAGAATATCTGGAAATATTCTTGGGCATAAAGAAGCATTAAAAAACGCGTTAACGGATGTATAAAAGCATGCGCACATGTATTTGATAAACAATCCGGAAATACAATTAAACCAGTCCAATATTTATTTTTTTGGTTTGCTGACTATTTCTCATTAAGAAGTTTTGGAACAAACACTGTGGCAAAAACTTTTAGGGAAACGTATGAAGTTTAACTTTGTGGTTTTTAGTCCCTGTGTGAGACCAACCGCAATACTCAAAAAGTGTTGGTTGCAGATATTTGCAACTTTTTTCGTTTCGTTTTTCTCCCGGACAGCCGAGAATTCACTTTTTTCGTTTCTTAAATTTTACCGGATGAGGTGTGGTATTCAAGTATTGCTTTTCAAGTACCATGTTTAATTTTCTCATTTTAAGAGAAAAGCACGTGTTATAATGAAATGGAGTCTTCAAAAAATTATATTTGTTGTTTTTAAAACAGCATATCGTGATTCCTGCAACATATTTTCGTAAATAACTATATTTTACCTTAAGCAAATAGCCTACATATTCGTGAATTATTTAACTTATCCCTGTTCAAGTTACTGGTAATTGTTATGTGGTTATTATTCCATATTTATGCGTAGAAGTGTATATTTTATATCTTGTAATGTAGTAATTCAGTGTCCCGACTGCGTCTGTCCTTCCGTCTGTCCGTCCGTGAGACCGTCACTCACGGTTAGACCCCGTCCGGTACACCAATCAAGACAAATGACGATTCGATGCGTCTGGGTCTCTTAGTGGGGAACTGATCATTGTTTTGCGGATTCATACAGAAGAATATTGAAAAAATCTCTAAAAGTTTGTTTCCTTCGACCTTAGTTTTCGTGTAATTTGCACTTGATGCAATTTGTAAAAAAACATTTTCTCAAAACACACTCAACAAAACAAATCTGTTTCTGGGGCTAGCTTACCTTTATTTTTTTAGATTTCTTTTATTATGATTCCTATACACAAATTAAAATTCTCGTCATGAAGGCACCCGCTGACGGAGGTTCCAGGTTAAGCTATAGCTAGTAATGAATATTTCATATTTGCTTGTAACTTTATACTCCTTTACAAACATTTTTAATATTATTTTACAGAGATTTGCATGTCATAATACCAGGACTGGCTTGGGGCGTAAGAAGTATGTTCACATGTTTTCTTGAGCTCCACAATCTCTCCCCATGTCTTATACTTTATGTAACGACCGTGGTTCGCAACAATTGAAGAAAAAAATTGTGGTGCTTCAACAGTACATACTTTCTCGACTTATTTCTAAATTTGGAATTTTAGAAAATTCACAGAGTGCAATTAAAATGGGACTCGCGCCACTCTCCTTCGCGTGCCTTATGTTCGTGAAAAACTGAAGAAAAAATTGGAATGTTTTGGAGAAAATATTTTTTTTATAAATTGCATAAATTTCATGTGCAAATTACGCAAGAACTACTTGTTTTTCAAAATATTGTACACCATCTTTTTAAAGATCTGATTTTAACAACAGACTGTCTGAGGCAAAAATCACTATCTTCAATTTTATAGTTTTGAAATGTTAACTTTTTGCAGTTTTGCATTTTTTTGCATTAAGAGTTTTTCTGTCAAAATTCCCATTAGTTCGGTGAATGATTACATAACTTTCTCTTCTTACGAAGAACCTTCAGGGCGAGAAAGTAAAAAAAAATGTTTCACTTCCCTATAGTATAAACTATTTCCATCGACAAACGCTACATACTAGATGTGATGATTTTTCTGACGAAATAATTAACACCCCTTTCCATTTCACCCACATCTGACCTCAAAGAAACGGATGCATATACTGACTTTACATTTAATGTCGAGAAGCAAACCAAGAAACTATCAGCAAGAAAAACCTGCTGGAGATGATCATTAACCCTGAATATAGGTGTTGTGGTGCGTTATCGTTGGCATTTCTAATGAAATAATTATAAACGTTGTCATTGCTAGTCGCATGGGTAGTCGTTTTTGTGGCTTCCATTCAGCAGACAACTGATAATGATGGCTAAGCCATCGAAAGCTGCTCTTGTAATAAATACTTTTGTTGGCAATGACAACGTTTATAATTATTTCATTAACCCTGAAGATAAAGTACAAACGTTAAGGTATTTTAATCATCCATAACTATACAATGCAAACAAGTAACTACTGCATTAGTAGCTAACATTTGACAATACGTTATAAAATGCCGTGCGTGAATTACTCGGTATGCATGTAATACTACTAACATATTTTTGAAGTGAAGTGTTGATACTGATAACTGTCATTCTTACGTCATGCATTGTAATTATGTTTATCTCTAATGCATAAAACATCTTTAAACGATGAGTATGTCATTTTTGACAAAATTCACTAAAAAAAGGGCAATGGCAGTATTCCACGTTAAATAAAGAGAAACTTGGAGAAATCACGTGGGTTGCATCTTCAACCTGTCACCTAACCCTTCTTAGGCATTGAGTGTAGTGAAGTATTCATCCCTTAACTCCCCTTTGTCTCATCACGTCCCTGTGTCTTATATTCCTTCGGTCAAAGACTCGGGGCCGATAGTAACCGAGACGCCCAGACGATCATCCGTCCAAGAATCAGCGACGAATCTGTGCCTCGAATTGCTTAACTTCCGTGACTTCAGGGAGCGCCATTAAATAATTAAGCTAACAAACCCGCTTATTATTCCCACATTTTTCTCTACAATAATTCATACAATTTCTACAATTCCTTTTTCTTATCACCTAAGACCAGGAAACATAGGGATGACTATACTCAAAATATTATGCCATATCTCAGTCGGCAGGATCTGAGTGAACTGATAGATACTCTTAAATTCTTATTTTATGTTGATAGAAATTATGTTTAAAGTTGTATCGAAATAAATCACAAAAAACGGCTAAACCACTCAAAAGAACTAAAAGAGATATAATATATTATTAGAAAATGTTCGAATCAGGCAACGATTTTCCTTGCCCCTAAATGTCAGATCGTAAGTATTTGAAGATAGTTTCAAGTTTATTTTTCAAATATAATTATTTTACTTACAATTGTGTATTATAAATTCTTATTTCCATTATTACGCTACCATAGAATTGCTCCTGAAAAACGTAGCTAATATATTTAGAAATGTACGGATTCTGTCCCAGTTAATAATTAAGCGTGGCATTAAGTTATCATTGTGATAATATAGGTGTTGTGGTGTGATATTTTTGGCATTTTCATAAAATAATTAAAGACGTTGTCATTGCCAACAATATTATTTAATGCAATAGCAAGCCATCATCATCAGTTGTCTGATACAAGAAGAAAAAACAAAACAAAACATTAACAGCAAGATTATGATAAAAGTTACAAATAAATTTACTAATATAATACTAGAGAGAAGTTAATGGCTTACCCCCCCCCCCACTTTTTTCTTTCTTCCGTTTTCTAGAATGTTAATATATTTTCCAAAAAATTTGTAAATTTATTTGTAACCTTTATCATAATCTTGCTGTTAATGATTTGTTTTGTTTTTTCTTCTTGTATCAGACAACTGATGATGATGGCTAAGCCATCGAAAGCTGCTATTGCATTAAATAATATTGTTGGCAATGACGTCTTTAATTATTTTATTGTGATAATAACTATCATTAGATCTTAAAACGTAAACGGGATAGCTGGGTAATTGCGTCCCACTGAATAGGGAAGAAAATCGGCGTCCATGACTATCAGATCGAATCAATTTTCTAATGTTTCATTTTCTAAATGCTATGTTTATAAACAAATTGTAAATAAACATAATATATAAAAACCGTTGAGGTAATGGAGATCATCGTATTTGACACACTAGGACAGCAGTTAACGCACACAGTGTCGAAGTAACTGAAGTTAACTCACTGTTTTATTCACTCTATGTTAACGCACTTCTTAATCGGCTAACACTGTTTGGTATACTGAAAGACGGTAAACGGAAGCCCGGACATGATTAAGGAAAAAAATCATTGGAGAAAAGACAGGGGGACGTGCGAGTGTTACAGAGTAGGTACCATCCCGATTAAATATGATCTAGAACTTAATGACATGCAATTTCCATCATATAGAGAGTATCGAAATATTGGGAATAGAGGTAATTACAAAGGCAGATTGTTTAAATCAAACCTGACCAAAACTCTAATTTGCAAATTTTAAAAATATTTGTCTAACCATTATTATCAATTCTTCAGATATGCAACTATTCAAGGACGATATTAGAGTGATAAAACATGCATTCGAAAATTCATTTTAGCGCTCATGGTTTATCCCGATAGTTTCAATGTTCTTTCTAATTATTATGTTTATTGTATTGTCGATTTAGGCCTTCTTTTAATTTTTTTTTATTTTCTTTGTTGCAAGTATTTCCTTGCTTAAGAAGACAAAAAACAACTTTCTCCATTAGAATCGAGAACAGGGAAAGGGGGGGCAAATTGCTGTTACTATCAAGTAACCATTCGCCTAGGAGTGCTGAAGAATGTTTGAACATAAACCTCCCCGAGCGTGTCTGAGAAGGGAGTTCAACACGAGTCTCAAAACCACAAGTCGTAACCGTTAACCACTCACCCTTCCTGTTCGGCAACTAACAAAATGTGAGAAAAGAGTTTAAATCGCAGCGCGCGCATAAATAAGGGATTTTTCGAGAGACGTATCCACTCGTTGAAGCACAGGCACCAATAATCGCTGACAGGCGAGGGGCGAAGCGAAGGCGAGGGCGGGTCGGAAGCGGCGGAAGATGACGTGGCGGCAACAAACGAAGCGACTAACGCCGGGCGATAAGGCGGCGGCCGCACGGCGCCGAGTTGCGGC
>BOPP01000004.1:15598129-15618548 GCA_017312745.1 Gryllus bimaculatus | reverse complement strand
TTTAGAGCAGATCGGGACAGCGGAGCAGACAATGCGGCACTCCAGCCACCGAGTTGCCCTGATGTGAGTGATGGCGAGAAGTGGCGTGCGGGGTGGCAGGAAGTACTGGAGGAACGGGTCCACGCGGAGAAGGAGGGCCGCGGCGTAGCGGGGCAGAAAAAGCAGATCGCGGAAGCTGGCGCGAGGCGGGCACTGCCGGGAGGAGTGTGAGGCGGCCGGGGAGGGAACGGTGGCAGCGTGGGCCGACGCAGCGGCGGCAAGGGGCGCGGTGGGGCAGAGCGGGGCGGGGAGGAAGAGCGGGGCTGAGAGCAGCGCGTTTCTTCGCGCGCGCAGCAACGCGGAAGAAGTTGATGGGACGGCGCGCGGGACGCGGTTGTTTTCGAGGTCGCTTGCGAAAGTATGTATCGATGTCCGATAGTCTCACGTACTTCAAGAATGTTCTCTCGCCCGAAATTTTCGTTTAATCGCCTGATGCTTCTGTTTTTCGATCGTTTGCACTTGCTACTGTGAGCTTGTGGAAAGTTTGCTAAAACACCGCGGTTCTAGATAGAATTTTGTTACCCGAAAATTGCGTATGTCTGTCAATTTAGCTTCCAATATCCAAGATTTGTCTAATACAGCTCTGCATTTTAATTTCAAGTAAACACATTTAAGAGAAAACGTAACTTTTCAAATTACCGTTTCATGCAAGCCATCTGATACTTCCAGATAGCCAACACAAAAAAAAAAGAAATCTGAAAATACCTGGGATACATATTGCTCCTTTAAATATTAATTTCTCATAGATAACGCATCCACAATTTAGAAATAGCAATAACTACTATTACTACTACTACTACTACTACTACTACTACTACTACTACTACTACTACTACCACCACTACTACTACTACTACTATTTGAGAGGTAAAAATACACTTATTTTACTACAAGATCCTATAGCATTAAAAATAGCTTCGAACACGGGTATTTAAAAAAGTCCTACTGTAGTATCCTATGTAGTCTTTGACCACATATGTGTTTCCTATGCCACTGCGCTTTAATATTGTCAGTTAGTTTGTAAGATATTGTAGATGTAAAATGAAGTCATGAAAGGCAGATATAGAAAAAATGCTAAGAACTATAAATATTGCCACGAGTAACGTGAAAACAAAGAAACATCGTTTAAACAACAATCCAGAGACAGAGGGGTCGTTGAAGAAAATGATGCATTGTGTTAAGCTATTATACACATCGTTTGGAGACTTGATGTATTGTAAGTTAGTTCATTGAGGCATTTGTAAAGAGCTTTAGTTTATAGAGTTATTTACTTAAATTATCCTATATCCAACACATTCATTATTTCATTTTTTTTTTCAAACCCATTGTATCATGTCAACTTTATTGATTAAATAGAACGATGCTTCAAAACTGTATTTTCTAAAGAAGATTAAATTGGTACGAGAAGTGAGAAAAGGAAGTCAAGTATATTATTTAATCAACTTTCTAAACACATTAATTTATCTTTCCTTACAAAACAACAGTAGGAACGAACAGAACAAAACAGAGTAAGGGTATACAGAAGTGTGTAACAAGAAAAATATACAATACAATACGTGTATGCAAAAATGCAAATTTACAAATGCAATTGTTGATAGATAATGTATGTTATATGTTATCTTCAATGTTAAATATCAAGTTGTAAGTAATTTGTGATTTACATGATGAAATGTAAAGTAGTCAACACTTAATTTAACTGTTGTTTCAGAGTCAGCAGATCATTAGGAATTTTGTGCAAGCATTAAGAATATGTTATGTATTAAACTTAAAATAATAAATTAAATCAACTGTATACAAATACAATTAATTTCCTTTAATTAACTAATATTCTAATTCTATTGTCAACAACACGATCACGCTGAAAATATTTGGAAATCCAGAGAAGTAAACTTTATTAAGAGATTAAGAAATGCAATATGTTTTGTTTCATTCATTTATTCAAACATTGCGAAATGACAGAGAAAGTATTGCAGGCATGAGCATCAAGAGAATAAAAATAAAGTTCATTGATTCGAAAATAGAAACGTATTGTAAATTACAAGCTATGAAATAGAGCTGTTGCACAAGAAAGGTAACACTTCTCAAAAATGGTCGTTCTGAACAAGAACGACTATATTCCGAGTGGAACTGTTTATTTTGCGTCCAAATAAGAAGTGAAGTTCTGCACTTCATAATATTTGGGTTTGTGTGAAATGTGTTTAGAGAATAAAAATAGTTTCTAAACTCATTTTTTTAAATAACTCAAAAATGACAATTTTTAGATTTTTTACTCCTAACATTCTCCCTACGAAGTAAAGAAAAGTAATGTAATGTTGCGGGAAAAACGGTTAATTTTGGGCAGGAAAACTCTTTTTGCAGGGCGCTGGTAACTAAAAATTTAATAAATCAAATTTCCAAAATAAAAAAACTATCACGTGGTGTTGCCATAATCCAAGTTTTGTGGCCCTTGATACCAAAAAAATCAAATGACGGCAAAATGTTAGTCTGTCCATTCATCTATGAACAAACAATGCTAGCGGCTAAACCGTTCAGCCGATTTTCACCAAAATTATTTTCCCGCAATTGATTTGTCTGATGTCGCAGCCCCTTGAATTTGAAACCGATAATTTAATTTTGGGAGTACTTCACATGAAGCCCCTGGGAATTTTCAGAATTCCAAAAAAATGGCTCTATCGTTTTGGATTAAATTTGTTGTTGAACAGTGTGAAAAACGTTTAAGAGAACGGTGCAGGTCCCATGTTCCTTGAAAAATCTAATTTTGCAAAAACTGCAAACGTTAATTTTTTTTCTGAATCTTCCTACAACTAAAATATTCAAGGCAGATATTTTTTCATTAATGAAATCTGTTTCTTAAAGATAGATTTTGAAATACGGCCATTTACCATTGTTCTAAACTTTGAGTACTTTTCGCGTAATTTTGTGTGAAAATGCGGGCGAGAAAATACATGCTGTTTCAGCACCACTATTTATTTATTTATTTATTTATTTATTTATTTATTTATTTATTTATTTATTTATTTATTTATTTAACGTCAAAACCGGTTAAAAACTGCGAGCGTGAATGGGGCGAAGTGCAATCTGTACCCGGTTTCTTGAGCTCTGGGATCTGTTCTAACTCATATACATTACGATGAATTATGAATACAGGTAGCAACGATCGTCCGCCTAAGATATGTGAACTTACGTTTTCTTGTGCGCCGACGAAATGTGAATTCCTCGAATAAAGAAACTTATCTGAAATCACAATTTGATCTATGGAAAAAAGATGCGGAAGATATGACACAGTTCGAATCGAGCATGATTTACACCACAGTCTGTTGAATGAAATATTTGAATTTCGTAAAACATTAACGTTAAAATAACGGAACTATTGCGTCTAACTAATTTGGAATGTTTCAGTCGCGGTCAATACCCATCCATACTACGAACGTTTCAGAGTTTGGTAAGGTTCATAGGAAGTTTTCAGGACGCGAAGTGATGCAGGACAAGCGAGTGCCGAGAGGCGAGGCGACTCGTCCGTGAAGGGCCGGAGTAGAAAGCCAGGGTGGAAGGCGGCGAGGCGTCCGAGGGTGCATCGCGGCTCGGAATCCTAGGCAGCAGCCCCGCTCCGCCCAGCGCGCAAAAACTCCCCCCGCAGCCGCCTAACCCGTTCTGACCGCCCGAAGCCCCAAGCGGAACTACTACTGTCCAAGCAAACCTGTGCCCTCACACCTCGCCGCAGCTGCTGTCATCGTGAAATGCCGGCATTGCCTACAATGCCAGAAAGTGCTCTCCTCACAGCAACACATGCGTGCTTCCAATCAAATAGTTTTTTCATCGCTTTCTTCCTGAATGGAATGGCGACTGTTATCACCAGTTGAATAATAATTTGTAATAGCATGCCATAATTAATATAATAATATTAAAAACAATAATTACCTCAAAATATACCCAATAATTATTCAAATACAATAATTACTACATATCCAATCTAAGGCCATTGATATCATAAACGTGTAACACTGACATTTTCACTCTTACAAGATCTTTCATATTCCTTACATATTTCATTCCAGAGCACCAGTACAAGAGGAGCTTGTACTTGTAGCTCCTTGGCTTTTAAAAAGGAATTTTATTTAAAAACAGATATTTTAAAACGCAAGTGAAACTCAGTTTCTTTGTTTCAAGAAAATACAAATATTTTGTTAGATTTTGCTTGCACATTTAGAGTCCATTTTTTCAATATATTTAATTCCAGCGTCTTTTAAAAAACTGTCAAAATAATTTAACTATTTCGAGGAATACACCAAAGTTAACTTGCTGATTTGACTTCCGACAAAGACAAGATTATTAAAGCAAATGCAACAAGATACCAGCGTTGCTACAAAACATAATTTCTTGCATTATTTGTAACTTGCAATTTTTTGAAAATTCAAAGAGTTAAAAAACTATACCATATTATAAGTGTAGTAATTTTCATATTTTTATAAATGTACTATTCGTGAAAAAATAAAGCAAACATTTTTAACCTTTCAGTTTTTTAAATTGTCTTCACTTCAAACAAAAAAGTACGCAACTCGTTTTTCTTTTTTCAAAATATTGAACTACATGGTCTATGTAAAGATTTGTTTCTTAGAACATTTTATTCAGGAACATTCTTATCATGAATATGGTAGTTTTCATTGTAGTTTTTTCAACTTTCAAAAATACAGTTTATGGAATATTCCACCTATCCCATTTTTATAAGCGTATTTGATTAGATGGTGTATGTATTAGAAAGTGCAACGAAAATGGTATCTGCGCATTTTTAAGCTTCCTTTCCTCTATCCGAGCAAGAAAATTAGAAAAATTTTCTATAGGATTCAGGTAAATATTGTTAAGGCTTCAGGTAAAGAACCCCCAAGAATTAAAATTTTCGAAGGGCCTCCAGTTCGGCCAGATCGACTGGGAATCAATTTTGGAGAAACTCGTCTTAAGGGTTTGGGCGCAAGTGTTGATCACGGATGGACGGTCAGACAGAAAGACGCGTTGCCGTCAAACAATTATTCGGTGTCAAGGAGTCAGAATACGTGGATTCTGCCTACATAACGTGTTAGAAACTTGAATTTACTACATATAGGAACAAGACCTATAACCTTTTTTATACTTCAGGACCCGAAAATATGAGTTTATCTGGCAAAAAATCGTCATTTTCCGTTGCAGCATTTCAATACTTTCTCTTTACATCGTAAGGACGTTGTTGGAGAGAAAGTAAAAAAATATGTAGTTACGCCTCTATTAGTGCATAAATAAGCAATTATCAGCGTAGAAAACAAGAAATTAAAGAATTTTCAAATATAATTACGTAATCTTGCAGTTATAATGATGAATTTACAAATGAAAGGTGTAGCAACATCGATCCAAACAAACGGTACTTTCTATCACGAAAGGTGTCAGGTCATTTTCTCCTGGATTATTGAAGCGTAGATCTGCTGATCGTATCAAATAGACTCTACAAATTAATTCACGTTGGTCGCCTACGCCTGATGGACGGAAGCACTCCAGGCGCCAAGTCACTTAACATGCGGTTGACAAGAAAGTGAGATTGAATAACGTCCGAGAACGCATATACGTGAGTACACTGCCAAAAATGTATGGGTGTGTAGAAGACAGCCACAGACCCGGAAGACTCTGCCCACAGATGGTGATTTTGCAAGCCAACTTCAATCGTATCCGTTTTCTACTAAAAAAAATCTATCTCAACCTCTTATTCTAGTTTCTTCATTACTCTATGAATTCGTTTCTGTCATCATGGTTAACACTTCCACCACTCTGTCACTTTCACACTAGATATATTCCCTCTGAGCTTGCTACATCAAACGGCAAAAAATGCGACTACCATCATTGCCCACCTTCAGCATTCCCGTTCGCTACTCTCGATTAGTACATTGCCATTTGTTGTTATTATCGATTTGATAATGTGAAGGTTTCGGACACTTGTTCAGTGTTATCAGCGTCTCACATTCGTTTGTTTGGGGGCTCCCTTAAAATTTCGTTCGTTCATGTAGCATCAAGGTCTTTTACATTGTTATATCATTCTGACACAACTGTAGCCCAAATTTCAAATAATAAGGAATATTACGTCATGAATAGAGAGTAATATTTTTTATCGTTTAACCTCTATCGCGATTACGTTTAATTGCAGTAGATTGGAAGAGAGAATAACCATCACGGTACTACTGACAGCGATACTTTCACCTAGTTCGTCACTGAAGCGCCAATTTCCTCCTCTCTTAAACACTGTCAACGACCTGAAACCTAATCCCACCACTCAATCAATGCCAGTCAACACAATGCCCCTCAGAATGACCAAGACGTCAATACCAACACAACAGCAACAATTATCATCCACTTACATCTCCGGAGTATAGCAATCGCACCGCAATCATAGTTAGTCAAAAGCATAATTAGGCCCGCCACGATCGCCTCATTCTCTAGCACTGTTTCTCCGGCCCGCGGCGTCGCTGTGGTGGGACTTGCGTTACAGAACTATCTGTCCTCTGGGCCAAGACATACCGCTTCTAGTATCACCACCTCGACAACAATGCGGGAGTCCCCCGACAGCATCCCGCGCTTAGATTTCCCCCACTACCGCTTCCCAGCTAATCCCTTTTCATTTTCTGCTACTCGAGAAGGCTTAGCCCGACTTCCCAAGCATCCCGTTTCGTTCATAGTACAATCATAAGTAGTGCAATAGATGCTCACATGTCAGCCCAGTGGAATCCTCGAACACTGGTGAACATGGTAGAATCTTCGGAATAATGTATGTGAAGTGAGTGAGGAAGAATATTCAGAACAGGAGGTTTCAAGTTTTGTTTTCACAACATTTTTAAGCGGTGGTTTTCAACGTTGGCAGTTCTCTAAAAGAACATGCAAATGTTTCTTGAAAACAGACAAAAGTGACACTAAGCAGAAACGTAGAAATCAATTTTTATAATATAGAGCAAAACAGAAGGAGGTGCAGTCGGGCTTTTGGGAAGGGAAGTTCGGCTTAGGACAAGTTGACCGAGGGATGCAGTCGGAATACGCCCAACGCTGCAATTCCGGCCGCCCTGTCGTTCGCAGGAAGTGCTGCCTCTTCCTTTCGCGCGCAGCCCCTCCGCTTGGGCGGCGCGGCGCAGGTATGCCGGCGAGGGGTGGTGCGGCGCCGGACAACCCTCCGGCCGCGCGGACTGGCCTGTCCGGTTTCGGGCGGCGGGCGCCCTTTCTCCGCGCCCAGCCCTTTCATCCGCGCCGTTGAACTTACACCCCGCCCTTAGTTAACATAAAATATAAATACCTCTATTCAAAGAGAAAGTCCGTGTCCACTATGGGAAGAGAAACAGAAGATGGAAGTCCAGTTTTTGTGGACGATGCACCAATGGACAAAAACAGGTTTGGCGAGTTCCGGGAAGAATGGGGAGGACAGAGGGTGAAGTGGACGCCCGTTATATAAGAATATGCCGTAAGCATCATACATTACCCGTATGAAAAGAGGAGCCCGGTGAAAACCCTTCGCGCGGAGCCTCTGGGGGGTTAAAGGATAGGAAACGCAACGCCGCCTTGCACATCGCCCAGTGCAAAATGGATCTGACCGTCCGGACTGGCTAACCGGTTCTGACCACGCCGGCTCAGAACAATGCGGTGGATTCAGGCAGCTGGACGCAACCCTTCGCATCAGGCCTTTCTTCCTACGGACAACGGCAGTCGCGAAAATAAAAATATCCAGCCATCGCTGGCGTTGGGGATGGGTTCCGGTTCAATTAAGCGCATTTCCGCGTCTTCCGAGGGCCGAGGCGTGGCGAAGGCGGCGGGCGTAGGGGCGGGGCGGGGCAGCTGGGGTGCGCTGCCGGGAGCGCGCGGGCCGCGCGGCCGTCGCGCCGCCCAGTGAACAGCCATCGCAGCGCCGGCGAGTGATTCGGCTGCTTCCGCCGGCCGGCCCGCCGTCTCCAGATATCGACCAGCGCGGCGGCGGCGGAGGGGGGCGGAGCGGCCACGGCGGAGACGCGCGGGCGGCGGGGGCGCGCCGGAGAGCGCTGCAGCAACGGGCGACGGTGAAGCTGGAGAGGCGGCTTGCTTCAAGGGTGAAAAAGATCGTGGCGATGGAAGTGACACTCTGCAGAGGGGTGGCCAAGACAACGCGGACGCGTGGAAGAAGCGATGGCGCCAGGAATACCATGCTGTAAGAGTAGATGTCGCTCCAAATCAACTGGGTCGACGCCGGGGGCGGTGTGGAGATGGAAGAGAAGAAGCGTGGGCGCGGGTGAAACGGACCACGTGCTGACGGTGGTGGGGGTGGTGGCGCAGACGGCGAGCGTGGAGGAGGAGCAAGAGGTAGGTACGCCGGCGCGCAGCATGCCGCACGATCCCACGTGGACCCTCCCTTGCATCACGTGCTCTCGCGTCCCTTCCTCCAACACACATAATGCGGGGCATTGGTCGACTGTCATCTGGAGAAATGCAAGTACTCGATATGCGGGAAATGGAAACCACCTTTCTGTTGTCATTTTATTAGTTCTGGTTACTAAAAATGCAGTTGAGAAAGAAATGTTTCAAAAGTATATTATAACAGAAATGACAGACGGAAATAAGTTTTGTAAACATTTCGTATTCCCTTTATTTATACAATCAATTATCACACAACTTATAAGAATGAACTCAGTGCACATAGTTTCTATCAAATTCCCTTCAATTCGCCTGGAAGACGAAAGAAAAGAGTCAATGTATACCATTTCATAAGGAATAATATATTAGCATTAAGTTACATAATACAAAAAAACTACGAGTGTGCGTCCGAATCCTGTTCCAAGGATAAGTTATCCATATACCACATCTTGATAAAAATGACATTACGGTATAATTATCGTCAATGAAACTCAATTACAGAAACAAATAAAATACGTTTGTTGATTTTTTCTTCTGGTAACTCTTGCCATTTCTGTTTGCAAGAATTCTTGACGTATGAAGTTCTTGACCTTCAAGGCCACGGAGAAAAATTGCGTACTGTTTAAGAACCTTGACTAGCATTCTTGCTATGTTGTTTATTCAATCTCATCGGTTTTAAATTTTTGGTAACGAGCTCTCCCATTAAAATTTTCTACTCAAAATATTATCTACAATGTACACATCACAAAAAAAGCAAATACGGCAAGAATGCATTTAGAAAGAAAGTATTAAAATACAAGTATATTAAAAGATACTACGTCTTTTATTTAGTACTATTCACCGCGTTCTTATTTGATAACTTTCTTCTTCAAGACCTTTTTCACAAATTGCTTTGTCGCTTAACCATCGCGCCCGTAAAAGCACAAAATATCAATTTCCCTCCGCTATCTTCTAAATTACTTTCTATAATTGATTTGTGAGTAGATATTGGTTTCATATCGGCATGGACACAATTTAATTAACTGTTCTTTTTCTTTGACTATTTCATTTTCTTCTGTGAACGCTGTTTGAACGGTGCATATTATTGCAAGATGTACAGTACAATTTGCTTAATATGTTTTATAATAACAACAACAACAATAATAATAATAATAATAATAATAATAATAATAATAATAATAATAATAATAATAATATAGTGATTTCAATACATAATGCAAATTCTTTGTGACGCTTGGGAGACTTACTACTTTTTGGTTTTCAATTAAAATATTCCATATATATATATATATATATATATATATATATATATATATATATATATATATATGTGTGTGTGTGTATGTGTGTGTGTGTGGTGGATGTATTATGGCAATAAGACGTGGGTAATCGCCTCAAGATGAAACTTCTGGACAGTAACAACGCCTATTCGTTCGTGTATCGAAGTCGTGTGGTAATTTTCTTTGTAATCCGTGAACATCGGCAGAAAACCTGTTAATACAATACACTTTTTTTGAATGTGTTTATCCACCAGACACTAACATTTTGGCGATTGGACGAAGAAATAAAGGAAATTCTTTGCCGTTCTGCTGGCGAGCTGCAGTGCGGCTGCTCGAGGAAGTCCGCCGACGGACCTCCGGGGCCGCCGCAGCTCAGGAGGAGGGCCTGGTCGGCGCCCGAGCACAGCCTCTGTAAGGGCATGGAAGGGCGGGAGGAGGACACGTGTCCAAGGAGAGACTCCAAGTCTCTTTCCTCCATTTGTCATTGAAACAGCTTAATCTTCGTATTCTCTCTGTTTTACTTCTGTACTTTTCAACCGTTCACATACTACTTATGTAGTGTAGGTAGTATTGTAATGATGCATCAAAAAACACACGATTTTTTGACAGCAAAACTCGTGTTATAGGGCCCTGATTTAGAAAAGTGGATAAATCTGGTTTTTATTTATGATGTAAATTACTTTATCTAACACACTGGGAAGTCATAATCCACGTTTTGAGGATACTTAATACTGAAAAATTGTTTTACGCCAAACCGTCTCTCTGTCCGTCCGTCTATCGTCAAGACTAGTGCCTAAACTTTTCACATGATTTTCTCGAAAATTGACATTCGAGAAGCATTTTTTAGTAGCTCTAGTTTAGTGTGAATTTTAGAAAATTGGGAAAGTTACCCATAAAGCGAGAACGTTTGTGTGTAGCGCCACTAGTTTCCTTTTCCTTCAAAACAAAGATACGTATAATAGGGCTCGGAGAGTAATATTTTGTAGTTCATTGATTGTCTTCTGTAATATTGGGAACGAACAATTTTTATTTTCTCTCTTTTTAGCCTTCAACAAAGTTCGTGAATTTCTTGAATCAATTTTTTAGTTTTAAATTCACTAATTAATCTTTTATCAAAAATGACGCTCGGGGGTGGATAGCATCTTTCAATTGGGATTGATTGGGGCAGTATCAAGCCCCATTCTCTAACTGCCAACCACTTCCACCGAATAAAACTAATAAATAAAACTAATTTTCTGATATTTTTTATTCGCGCTTGGGATAAAAGACCAGTAGTGATCACAGTTAATATTTTCCCAGTTTTCTCAATATTCAACGACTGCAATACCAAATTTGCTATTAGAACGCCAAGTTAGTGTACCTCTTTCTGAATAGATCGATTGCTCAAAAATGTCTAATTTGAAATTTGTTCTATTTTTTCATTAATTTATTCGTTAACTCCAATTTTGTTCCAGTAGTGGCCACTTAAAAATTGCAAAGTATTAGAAATTGTATATGTTTTCTTAGTAATAGCCAATTGATATTTTACCCCTGTCCATGTCTAACAAAAAAGTTTAAAACAATTAATGTGTCATTACTGCAATGTCAGTATCAGATAGAAGTTTTAGCTTATATTTAATATACAAAAAGTTGAAAGAAATACATTATCTTGTTTGAATCCTCACCACTAGAAGCCATAAGCTCCAGGCCCTGCGTGATTAAAACCAGCGAGAAGTCTTCTATTCTTATTTATAAAATTGTGTGCTTAAAGTGAATTGTGTGCTTGACACAAATGACACAACAGACACTACTTGTGTTGTTAACATACTTACCCACCATTTTGATTAAATATATGTTCGTTTAATTAATGACATTTTAAAAAGTAGAATTTTAGTAGAAAAGTAGAACCAACGTTTGCACGGTATTCTAGATAGAAGCTATTCTGTAGGCTCGTGTTTCTGCCCACTGCACGCGACGCGGTTGCATTGTGTGGGCTCTCCAGTCACTCGTCAGATGACATGAAGCCGACTACACACCTCGTTGTAGCCGCAACAGCACGCCGTCCATCGGGGCAGGATGAGATGAGGAAACTGTCTCAGGGGAAGGGGCGCCCTCCTGATGTTCCCCTTACGATAAAGACGACCCGTACTTTGAAGATATGAAAGGGCTTCAGCTTTTTGTTGTCAACAGTGATGTTTAGTTTCCTAGAGTTATCTTTTATTTTTATTTTAAAGATTATTTTCTTAGTAGGTTGAACCTGCAACTTTGCCTCCCTCGTCTATCTCAAGTTTAAGTTCTCGTTAACGCGAAATTTGAAACAATATATCAGACTATCAACACGATGTTCCAAAAAAGACAAACTTTTTTTAAAAATAAAGTGAAAGACTGGCTAAATCTATTTAAACGCTGATATTTATTTACTTAATTTTGAAACTAGGTACCAAGTTTGCGTGACCAAACTGTGATAAACTTACTTGCATTTAACTTTGTAAATAAATCAATGGAAAAAATTCTTATTGAAAATGTTTCATTACACTCCTACGAAAGTAGCCTGCAAACCTACCATAAGACTTGTGTCAACTAACCACACAAGTGAGGATGGTTGGCACATCTTGACTTCATGAATTTTAACGACTAAAAAATTCTGCAGTTAAATATTCACGATTATAAAAATATCATAAAGTTGCCAATTAAATGTAGATTCTATGTATTCCTATTTCATTAATTAATAGAAAATATGAAATGAAGAAAAAATATCATCGGCAAATTAAATAAGAAATTTTAATTATAATGCATGACAAGTGTAAAATGTTTGGACATGATACCAATGAAAATATTGAAAATATTTCGCTAAGACTAATTTCTACAATTCCTTTTAAAAATGTTATTATTGACAAAGTATATTCGAAATATGTGTGTAATATTGCATGTTACGTACTATTGAATTGTTATTTCTTCCTTCGGTAAACCATAGAAATGAGAATTGTAAATTTTCTTGTTCAAGAAATAGAAGTTCAAATAAATGTTTATTAATTGCCGAAAATATACTGATCGACCACGTTGGTTCTACGTTTTTGTGCCAAGAAGACAGTATAATCAGGGCTGTTGATTGAAAATTAGTTGTTTTGTTTGCATGTTCACGCATGTCTTAAAAAAGCAACTAAAAATACAACTAACTCTTTAACTAATATTTTCGGCGACTAACAAATTTTGACTCTTCATTTTTCTGCCGACAGTTGAAACATTTTAGAGAGGTTCTGGTCTTCAAACGTACATTTTAATGATTTATGCTAACATCGTGCTTAATTGCAAATCGTTTCTTCCTAAAAAGTATTGGGTCTTGCTAGCCGTCTTTAAATAAGTGAGTTTTAATTACCCATAAATAGCAATATTTAGTTATTACGAACAATATTTATGTGGTAATAATAAAATAAGTACACTTAGTTTTTAAGCATTAACAACAGTCACAAAACCAATCGCAATTTACAAATTTCAACTCAATAAAAATCGAAGCCATATAATGAGGTAGAAATATTAATGTTACTATGCCGCATTAAATACAAAAAGATGCTATTTCCTTCGAAATTTTAAATTTTTTTTAGAGCTAGATGTTGACAGTGTTGAATTAAAGCATCAACATTATAATGTTCAAACATTTTAAATCTCATTATCAGTCATGTTAACATGACTTTAAATACCTCTGCTCTAATAAAAATTATTTTAAAAAATCATAATTTATTTTAAATGTTCACATTTTTGTTTCCAGTCTAATGCACACGCTTATCATGTTTTATATTTTACTGATTACTTTTTCATCAGGGTCATTTTTACTTTCTCGTGTACGTAATTTAGAGAAAGTCTTGCCGCAAATATCAATCTCGGGATTTCGACGGAAATTCAGGTTTTGGAGATGTTTGGAAGTAGATAAAGTGTTTTTAACCGCCTGTAGTCTGTAAACCATTCTATCGCGTAAATTGCGGACCTGATTTCTCACAAAATGTAATTCTCCAACGATTTCAATCAACTTCAGACCCCGCCAATGTAAAAGAATCCCAAAAGACAATTTCAAAATTTTCTCAAAAACGCAACTTTTTTTATTGCTCAAATAGAGTAAGGCGTGATTATGAATGTAGTAAACTTTTGATTTTTTTTCTGAGTCGTTAATATTTACGTTGCCCATGAATTTTATAATTTAATACACATACGAACAAAACTTTTTTCTGAAAAAGTATGTAATTTGTATTAAAAAATTAGAGATTTGAAAAATTAAAAATGAGTGAATAATGTAAGTATCATTTGAAGGAACACATTATTATAGAACATATACTTGTATATTACTGTAATCAAAACTAAACTAGTGTGTGAATTCAAATACCTTTTAAATTCTACAATCTTTCTGTGATAGTGAATTAAAAAGTATTTATGTGCGCGAGGTAACCAGGAAATTCATTGCCCAAATCAATTCTGAGCATGTTACCATGGCAATAAATTATTTTCGGAACTCATATGTATACATTCAACGTTGATAATACAATTTCTGTACATATAAGAAGTAGTAAGGTAATTTTTTTATGAAGTGAATCTTCGAATATGTTAATGTAGTACATGAAAATGGAGATAGATGGGTTCCAAAGAGTTTGGTAATGAAATTTTTATAAGAAATGCTGAAAAGTTGGTAGTACAGAAGTTGCAATGCGATTATTATAATTATACCTATATAATTCCAATGTTGCAGCTCCACTAATTACTAAGTACTGAAGTTATTGCCGCCTCAATGTGCTTATTAGGGACTATATGCGCATATTTTTCGGAAATGTGTATATTCAACTTTATGGAGTACAGGAGAGATATTCAACAATATTACTACCTATCCTATATCATTGGGTACAAGCTAACTGGTCCATTAAAATACTAAGTGAATTACCATTGTTGTTTTTAATTTTTTGAATGTTTTTATTACGTTATTGAATCTTATATGTATGTCCATTTATTTTTTAAACATATTCTTAAAATTTATTAAATCATCAAACGTTCACATCACATTTTAATATACACAAAGGCGCTTTGCAAACATACGACAATGAAATTGATTTAATTTAAATAATTTAAAATGTGATATGAACGTTCAATATTTTAACAAATTATAATAATGTATAAAATGAATGACTGTTTAAAAAATAACTGGACATACATATAAGATTCAATAATGTATTAACATTCACTGATTTTACAAGTAGTTCATAATCCCTATTCAAAAACACATACCTTATTAATACTTAATGTAATGCATTACAGAAGCATTTGGATAATGCCACCTGGTGTCAAATGACTGGAGTCACAGTTAGGAGACATTAAATCAACATTATTAGGTAAAACTGTTACAGATATTAAATATTTTAATTTGAAAAATCACTACGTATTATATTAATTATTAAAGTTTTTATTTAAAAGATTTTATTGCATTTATGCGTAGTATATATTGAATATTTTTAAACCATTAAAAATATTATTAAACTCTAATGGTTGTAAAAGGTGTTAATAATATTTCATCTAAAATTAATAATCAAAATTATGTCTCCGAAAGCATGATAATACAGAAATGAATTAAAGAATACCAATGGTGTCGTTCTCAATTCTATTTGATCTCTTAATCTTAATAGAACGAAGCATCCCAAAAATCTGAAAACAAGTATTTACAGCCATGAACGTATGGTTAAATGTCTGTGTATTCAGTTATCATCATCAGTTTCTAAAACGAAGAAAAAAATAAAGTGCGAAAGCAGTCAATGAATTGATTTTTCTAAATACGTCCCATTTCATCTGACATGCTTCTGAATTTACCCCGCAGATTTTAGCCTTTGGGAAGCTGAAAATAGATCCGAAACCAGCTCGTCCAACAGTACATGATATTTTATTAACAAAATTCACTTTCATATGAAGGAATGTCCGCAAATATAAAAATTTTAAATTTATTTCATGCCCTTGAAATATGTTTAACATTTAGTTGACCTTTTTCTACTCAATATATGTAAATACCTACGTTTTAACTTGACAAAGAGGATTACCATTAAATGGTTTCTCTCATGTTCTTTTAAAATTGTGAAATTCTTTGCCTACAGTTCTATAAATTGAACAAATTGCAAATAAACAGTGTAAAATTGTTGTACTTGTAAAAAGTATCTTGAAACTAACACAAGTTATAGCCGCCTACTAATTATGCCGATCACTAATTATCATATACGCCATATAATATCACAATATGGAGTACTTCGCCAACTTTCGGAAGTCATATACATTTTAGTGTCTAGTGCGATGGTACACTTATTTACCTTTCGAAGAATGTGTTTCATCCTATTCATTTTACTTAAATAATACTTACAGAAATTTTGTTTTTATTATTTTTATACAACTTATTTTCTTTTAGACTTCAAGGATTAGGAGTCTGGCAAAACTAGTCCCACAAAACTTCTCTTTATTGCGTTCTCGGCTTCTCGGCTTCCCTATTTCTCACCAACCTCCAGGCGTATATTGTTGGAAGGCTGCATTCAGTAAACAGAAGTAGATCATACTTTGAAATGCATGGTGTAGTCACTTATTTTTGTCCTCCGTTAATATCTCATTGAAGACCTTCATTCATCATTCACCTTCACCATTCCTAAGTCTTTCTCTTGTGTAACCTTTTGTTCTTCTTAAGAACTACATTTCTGTTCTCTATAAGTTGTTAGAATTCTCCCCAAAGGTACCCAGTTTTCATTGCCATAGAGAAGGACGGAGGTAACATCTGTATAAAAAAATGCAATTCTAGTCTCTTTCCATGATTTATTTTTCAGTGTCATGTATACGAACCACTTATTTACTGAAATGTTGATAGTTAATTTTATGTTAATTTCAATTCGGATAACTAATAATATCCTAAATAAAATGTTTTATATTCAAAAAAATTATTGTTACAGCCTAATTTTAAGCAATATGACCATTGCAGAAAAAAATTGTACCTTTCACAATTTTGATAAAAGCTGAGAATACTACTGCTGTGATGAGACAGCATCTTACTCTGAACACCGTATTTTGAAATAATGAATGTTACTGGAAAAGAAACGATTGACTGAAGTCACGAGAAACAATGAAAGGGAATATTGTTTCTTGGAGATTTTATGGAGCGTACGGGATGTTAAAACGAGGTTATCGTAAACCGTAAAGTTCTCGTAAAGTTGCTTGGATTTGAAGACACCCACCACTTAGATTACGTTAACAATTATTATTTCCATTTTTGAAACAATATTTTTAAATTTTACATTAACTCTGCAACCGTTATTTCAATAAAATATCTAAATATGTATAAACTTTTAAGAAACAAAAGGTTTGCCCTTTTCGATGAAAGTATGGGATATGAACTATGTACTTTACCATTTGTGTCGTCTCTCTATAAAAGTTATTCTGAAATGAGGATATATATGATATTCAATCGCCGATTGTTTTTTAAAGTGCACCTCCGCACAATCACGTAAACATGCGCACGTGGAAAACAGGCAAAATTTACGAAAATTGTATTTGATGAAAAAATAACGAGCAAGTTCAGTCATTCTAAAAAAATCACTACGCACTGACAAGGGCACGAGTAATGGAAATCATTAATCAACACGTATATGAAAGCATGCTGGTTATTAAACTAATGATATGATGCCATCGAAACCGGTAGAGGAGTGTATGTTCCAGTGATGACGTCAACCGCCCAGTAATTGAATTACCTCCTCGAAAATATTCGTTTGTTAATATTTGTTTTTGCGTAAAATGTAGCTAATTATTACTGGGAACGCATTACTATCCTCTGCAGACTACACGTATTTCACTGTTAATTAAGCAATTGTGCTATTTGTTCGATGAGCTAGGCGAAATATATCGACTAATATAGGAATGAACTTATTTGTTTTTTAATTAAGAAAACGATTTCGAAACGGGCGTTATTGTTCACAATATTAGCGTGTGGAAACATTTTAATTAACGAAATACTTGTGCTCGTTTCAAAATTTAAATTTTGTATATAAGAGAATGTTACGGGTTATAATACTAACATCACTTAATAATTTGCTCGAAAATAATTCAGGAATTGTGTGAAAATAATATGTATAATTGGGACAATTTATGCTTCTTTTACTAAGAACGTTAAGTATGTTTTATATTCTGCACAACTGTCATAGTTTCTAATGTTTTCCTTTTTCTCCACTTACAAACAGTTTAATTTCACCTCAGAGATCACTCGTTATTTGATGTATGAATTCTACATGCCCCGTGTATTCATTTGTAACGTTGCGCAATATTACGTATGTGCATTTGTATCGCGTTCATCTGCATCCTTACTTTTTTACAATTGCATTCATTTTGAAATATGCATTTCATACCGAATTTTAATAACAACGATTTATGGTAATGCGTTAGTTACTAATGTTAACTAATTACAATGTTTTTTAAGTAATTGTGAGGTTCTGTTTATTTATAATGTGTACTGGCCTAAACAAACATTTTTCCTAACTACCCTGTTTTTCGCTGTGTGTGGTATTTGCTCTGCTTGCGTATCCACCATATGCGCCACGTGCTTTGTTGTTTGTTTGCGCCCTCCCCTTCCCCCTCCCCCGCACACACACACACACCACGCCTCCGCTTCGCGAGCGCTGCGTTGCCGGGAACCGCGCCGGGAGGTGAAACGCTCTCGCGCCTCGGAGGAAGGATTCACATTCGCCAGGAGACGCGAAGATTACGCGAGCGGCCGCCTCGCAAGCGCTTCCGATCGCCAGATGAAGGGTGCGGTTTCTTTCAATTGCTTCTTTCCACTCGTGGGCGCCGCGGGGGAGGGGGCAGCGGCGAGGGCGGCGGAGGGGTGGCCCCGCGCATGCGCCTGGCCAACCACCCCTCCGCCGACCGCCCCTGCGCCGGGGGTGGAAATGGCGGCCGTGCAGCTCCGGCGCGCGGATGGCGGAGGAGAGCCGTCGCCAGACGCCGCCCACTTCCATTGTTGCACCGCTGTACGTAAGTGAATCTGTAGAGGTAGATGGGATTTCGTTGCTTCCGGTTTGGGGTCTCGGCACCAGGACGTTGAGGTTTACCTAGTGTTTCATTCGGCGCCCGCGTGAAGTGTACAAGAGCTATCGACGAGAAGCAGAATGAGTGACATACTGCCACATATTTTGTTTCTTGCCACATGCGTCCTAGAAGGATGGCCCAAATGATTTCTAATTACGAAGAAAAAAAATTAAGAACAATCGTCCACGGGAGCACAATGTGCAGGAAACGTCGGTATTGATTTGCATTCGTGGCAATGTTCCAACAAGACGAATTTCCTTACGACACCAAAAACAAAATCGCAGCATTTTGATTACACTTTTTTATGTCCTATATGACCATTACTTCTAGAATTTCATTAGTGTTTTCCCTCTCTCTGGGCGCTACATAGCATTTGTTTACAAACGCAAATGAACTTTTTTCGGATAAAATCCACATTTCTTCCCTGAAGAAAATAAACGACTGGGAAGTTATGAATGAGTAAATGATAAATTATTTGACTTATCATTACATACGTCTAAAATAAATTTAAAATCGTTTTAATTATTAATTGAATTAGAAGTACTTGTTCAAAATTAATTGTTGCGATCGCAAAAAAATACTATCAGTGGATGTGACATCTTTTGTCTTTTAACCAAAAAAATATTTTTTAAATTCTCTTTAATTAATGATGGTTCACAATTGATCAAATTAATTAAGATATACGTCTTAAATCATGTTAAAATATGTATAATTCTTATTAGAAATTAATATTTTCTTAAAATTATCTAAGTTATTTTGAATAAGCTGTAAAATCACCTAAATATTTTTATTTATTTTTGCTCCAAAACAGTAAACAAATTGTGTAAGAAGAAACCTCGCAAAAGAAAACAACAAATTGGCTAATAGTGTTATGTTCTTCAATAATTTTTAACCACAACTAGTTTTAAATGTTTATTATAATAAACCAAAAGAAGTAAAGTTACATATTTAATTTAAACACTGTCAAACAATATTTCCAAGGCACCTATCCCATCTCCCGAAAAATTCATATATATCGTTTTATGTATTAAAAAAGGCGGAACGCTTGTATTTTCTTGGCCTATTGAAGTGTAGACAAATATTACTAACACAAAGTATTGTATATAAAAATATCATAATGACGTTTCTCTTCACTAATTTATTCCTTTAAAACTGATGATTTCAGCGAACTCAAAAGAGAAGCGAAAATCGTTCATCAGAACTTCTAGCTTTTACTCTGTAATAACAAGACGAAGTGAACGCGAACATTTCTACATCAAAAGAACGCCAGCATTTAATTTTTAAAATAAGGCGCAGACGATTTTTATCTTCCCCGACTCTCTTACTCACCGCCATATTGAATTGGTCTCAGCCAACGAAAATGAAGAACGTAAGATTGGGGGAGGAAAAGAGGCAGTGGAGTGAGAGGCAGTTTCGGCGTTCACAATCATCTCCCATCTGACTTCCCCTTTCACTTCTCCCCCTTTTCATTTCAAATCAAAATCTTTTTATTGATTCTGCACCCAGCCTTTTATTTTTAAAGGGCAGAAATGGGAGGGGAAGAAAAAAGAGCGTCGAGAGGAAGGCGAAAGAGCTTCTCAAGAGTGAAGAAATATCGCCTGCGGATAGCAGCACATTTAAGGATCCGCCGGAGATCGAGGAAAAAGTTCGCTTGGCTCCGA